>CM033470.1:104083675-104235632 GCA_019447015.1 Hymenochirus boettgeri | reverse complement strand
AAAACATCTAGTTGGGTCCCAGCACAACTTTAGGTAGGGTCCCAGCACAACATCAGGTAGGGTTCCAAAACACAAACATCAGGTAGGTTCCCCACCACAAACACTGGTTGGGTCCAGCCTGAAAATGTAGGTAGGGCCCAGCACAACCATCAGGTAGGGTCCCAGCACAAAAACATCAGGTAGGTGTATCCCAGCACAACATCAGGTAGTGTCCCAAGCACACACATCAGGTTTGTCCCAGCACACACATAGGTTGTGTCCCAGACATCCTAATACTTTAGGGTAGGGTCCGAGCGACAAAACATTCAGGTAAGGGGTCACCAGCACAGAACTATTAGGTAGCGTCCAGCACAAACTTTAGTAGGGTCCGCACCACACATCAGGTAGCGGGACCAGATACAAAACTAAGTTAGGGGTGACCACAGCACCAAACGTCGGTAGCGGTCCCAGCACGGTTAATCCTCCCTCTTCAATGGATCTATAACTTCCACAAAAGGATCCCAGGCACAACTCCACCCCAAATCAGCACACTCACACTGTTATGAGAAGGTATGTGACACTAAAAATAAAATAAATACAACCCTATTCAGTGTCCAACTCACAAATGATCCTGATTGGTTGCTGCTTGCTACTGGCGAAAAGGAGAAGCGCTTTATCTAAAACGCTCCTTACTTTCCTCTTATTCCGGTGTGTAAAAAACCAGAAAATTTCCTGTGGACACCATACGCTAGGTAATCTTACGTTCCGCTTTTTACTCATGATTGGAATGTAATCTGCCACTGTGGTTCAGGTCCGGTTCCGCTTTAATATACCGGAGCCGGAAACTACGGCAGGCAAAATACAAGAAGAACATCACCAGGAATTGCCGGAAAAGCGAGTAGGAAGCCCTCCTTCACGCTTAGGGGCAGTGGATTTTCTGCGGTTCCGGTCCGTTCCGGGTTTTATTCATACGTCTAAATCCTGAGTCATAGCTGCTAGCACCAGCAGGAACACATCTTCAAAGTTGATTTATGTCTACCTCTGCAGCTGTTTGTGGCCAATATAAGTACCATTGAAAATCCCAATTCGCATATGACGACAGGGATAGGATTGAGGGTTGCATAAAGACATACGTCCTCCAGTCAACCATCCTAGCAATATCCTCGCATAAACTGTCCTAACTGTTGATCCAGAGGAAGGCAAAAACAACCCACTAAATTTATAAAGGGGGAAAAAATTCCTTCCGGACTCCAAGTGGCAATCGGAAATTTCCCTGGATCAACTCTACTTTATGTATCAATACCAGTAACTTGCAAAATTCCTTATTTGCAGAAACTCATCCAGCTTTTTTTTGAAACTGACCAATGAACCTGCCATAACAACGTCCACTGGAAGACAGTTCCATAGCTTTACTGTTGTGCCTGAAATAAAATAGAATTTTAAAAATGACATTTTATCACACATTTCATCATCTTTACATACACTGTATTATTATCTTTATTCACATCAGTTTTAATGTAAAAATGATTCTGAGAGTAAAAGAGAAGAGAATTTTCTCTCAGTAAGCAGCAGTCAGTCATTATCCTTGACATCAGCTGTGGTGGCCATGAATGGACTGCAGCTACCTTGGGACTGGGAACTATAGAGAAGGGGCAGAGAACTTTGTGCTGATGCTTATTGGTACACCTTGCAGATCTGTAAGCATTGAAGTTAGCTGTGTATACATTTTTAATTAGGATGGACTTGCCCTTAAACAAATGTTATTACTGTTATTAACCTCCACGTCTCAGCCAGAAAGGTTTAGATTTTATTTATCATGTTTAAAAAGCATTGTATGAGTGAGTAAGGGTCATTTATGGCTCTCGTGTACAGCTTACAACTGTTTTGGGGATACCTGATGAAATGTTGTTGTGTTGCTGTGGTGTTCGGTTAAATAAATGGGTTAATACCCTTTAATCCAATATTTGGAATTTTGCATGGGCTGTTCTGCCTGATTGTTGTGTTGTATGTTGTGGGACGTGTCTGAGCGTCTGGGGCTTGCACTGCACTTACATTTACACAAACAGTGGTGGTAGTGGGGCTAACTTTTAATTGCTTATGTACAAGTTTGCCTGTGCTATTAATCAGTAAACAGTTATCATCTGATTGGTTGCTGCAAATTAACAGCATGGGCAAATCTTTACTATTGTGATCTTAAGGGGAGACAAGAGAACACTGTAAAGGTGCACATACACTACTTACACTGTCTATAGACAATGGTCTAAACTATCTAATATCTATAGCGCTGGCAGTTTCTCACCTTCTGACGTTCCCGCATAGATCCTGTCTGACCCATGCTTTTGCATCGCAGAAAGACGGGTCAAGTCAAGTTCGTGAATGTCACAGGAATATTGGATGGTGAATTCCTAGCATATGTTCTGGTGTCGGAAACAGGGCTTTTCACTCTGTAAACTCTGTTCTGGTGGCCGGAACAGGGTTCAGCACCCTGTAAACTCTGTTCTGGTGGCTGGAACAGGGTTCAGCAGACTGGGAACTCTGTTCTGGTGGCCGGAACAGGGTTCTGCACCCTGGGAAATCTGTTCTGGTGGCCGGAACAGGTTCAGCACCCTGGGAACTCTGTTCTGGTGGCTGGAACAGGGCTTTTCACCCTGGGAACTCTGTTCTGGAGGCTGGAACAGGGGTCTGCACCCTGGGAACTCTGTTCTGGTGGCCGGAACAGGGGTCTGCAGCGTGGGAAATTTGTTATGTTGGCCGGAACAGGGGTCTGCACCCTGGGAACTCTGTTCTGGTGGCCGGAACAGGGGTCTGCAGCCTGGGAACTCTGTTTTGGAGGCTGGAACAGGGCTTTTCACCATGGGAACTCTATTCTTGTGGCCGGAACAGGAGTCTGCCACCTGGGAACTCTATTTTGTTGGCTGGAACAGGGCGTTTCACTCTGGAAACTCTGTTCTGGTGGCCAGAACAGATTCAGCACCCTGGGAACTCTGTTCTGATGGCTGGAACAGGGCTTTTCACCATGGAAACTCTGTTCTGGTTGCCGGAACAGGGGTCTGTACCCTGGGAACTCTGTTCTAGTGGTCGGAACAGGGGTCTGCAGCCTGGGGACTCTGTTCTGGTGGCTGGAACAGAGGTCTCCACCCTGGGAACTCTGTTCTGGTGGCCGGAACAGGGGTCTGCAGCCTGGGAACTCTGTTTTGGAGACTGGAACAGAAAAACATCATGTAGGGTACCAGCAAAAACTTTAGGTAGCGTCCCAGCACAAACATCAGGTAGGGTCCCAGCACAAACATCAGGTAGGGTACCAGCACAAACATCAGGCAGGGTCCCAGCACAAACTTTAGGCAGGGTCCCAGCACAAACATCAGGTAGGTTCCCAGCACAAACATCAGGTAGGGTCCCAGCACAAACATCAGGTAGGGTACCAGAACAAACTTAAGTTAGGGTTCCTAGCACAAACATCAGTAGGGTCCCAGCACACAAACATAGGTAGGGGGTCCAGCCACAACATAGGTAGGGTCCAGCAAAACATCAGTAGGCCGGTAAACCGCACAAACTTTAGGTTAGCGTCCCAGCAAAAACTTAGGTAGGGTCCAAGCACAATACATCAGGAGGGTAGCCAGCACAAAACTTTAGGTAGCGTCCCAGCACACAACATTTAAGTAGGGGTCCAAGCAACAAAATCAGTTAGTGGTCCCAGACACAAAACTTTAGGTAAGAGGCATCCCAGCAAAAAACATCAGGTCGAGTTCAGCACAAACATCAGGTAGGGTTCCAGCACAAACAGGGTAGCGGGCCCAGACAAACACTCAGGTAGGGTACCAGCACAAAAACTTTTTAAAAGGGTTAGGGTCCCAGCACAAGCATCAGGGCAGGGTCCCAGACAAACTTTAGGAGGGTCCCAGCACTAAACATCAGGTAGTTCCCAACACGAAAAATCAGTAGGGTCCCAGCACAACATCAGGTAGGGTACAGCACAGGAAAATACGTTGGGTACCGCACAAGCATCAGGTAGGGTACCAGCACACAAATTTAGGTATGGTCCCAGCATCAAAACATCAGGGTAGGGTCCCAGCACAATCATCAGGTAGGGCCCAGCACAAAACATCAGGTAGGGTCCCAGCCGCAGTAAATCCTCACTCCAAGGATTAGATAAACTTCCACCTAAATATCCCAGTGCACTCCCCCAAATCTGCAACTCAACACTGTAAGAGAATAGTGTATGCGTGAGATCACTGATGATAGAATTAAAATATAAATAAGCACACTATTTACAGAGTGGTCACCCAAAATCACTCACACATGGATCCTGGTGGTCGTAGCCGAGATCCTCCCGGGTGAGAAGGACGAAGCCCACTGTCGCAGGAAACGCCTTCAATTAAATCTGCCATTGTATTACGGTGCTCGTAAAAATCACCAGATCGACACATCCTGACACATAACGCTATAAGGGAAGTCTACATTCCGGTTTTACTTATATTGATATGGAATGTATCTTGCCACTGGTACGGTCCCGGTGTCGCATTTATCATATAACCCGGAGCCGTGAACAATTACCTCATGGCCCCATGAAATAAAGACAGAACATCACCGGATATTGCCGAACCACTTGAAGGTGAGCCAGTCCCTTATAACGCTAGGGGCAGTGTTCTTCGCTGGCGGTTCCGGGTCGGATCTAATGCAGAGGGGGGTTTATGGGTGTCATACGTGTGACTTAAAAATCGAGTTCATTAGCCTACTCGCCACAAGCAGACACATCTTCAAATTGCCACACAGCAGGGACATCATCCTTGCAAAGTTGATTTATGTTCCTCTGCAGAGATCGGTTTGTTTGGACGTAACTTGAGTGCGAAGGCTGATGCCCAGTGACTAAAGGCCCAATAAAAGCAAGAGACAAGACAGGATATTAGTATTTGGGGTTGAGATGAAAAGACATATGTCACCAATCCAGGTTCAACAGATCTTTGCAATATCCTCATTTCCTGCAATAAATTTGAGCCAGGAGCGAGGCAAAAACAAACCACCAAATTATAAAGGGGGAAAAAAATTACGTTTTGACTATAAAGTGGCAATCGGAGGAATTTCCCCTGGATCAACTCTACTTGTATGTATCAATAGCAATAACTTGCAAAAGGAAGCTTGTTTGCAGAAATCATCCAGCTTTTTTTAAATGACCAATTGCACCTGCCAATCAACAAACGTCCACTGGAAGACAGTTCCCATAGCTTTAACGTTCCAGTAAAAAACCTGTTCGAGTCTTGAAGCCTAGAACACTTTGTTCTCAAGACTTAAGGGGATGCATCTTGCGCACTTTGACTATCGGTTTCTCTTTGGGGGAAACATGCCCCAGATAGTCTATGGGTATGGGCCGTTAAGGATTATACACAGTAATCATATCACCACGACAAGTGCCTATTGCCCAGGCTGTACATAATTGTAACTTTTCCAGTCTCCCTTTCATAGTCAAGCTAACCACAATCCCTTAAGTTGCCCTTCTCTGAACCTCTTTCCTTTCTAAAGGAGATAGGGTCCGGTTATTTAGGACCAGGATTCCAATAAAATGTAGCACGGCATACAAGTCCACCAAAAAAGTGAGGCCTTGGGTACCAATACTTTGGTAGAGAGGAGAATTACTATTTTTCCCTTGAATCCATACCTCTAACTTATACACACAATAACCGAGCTGGCTGCTGGCTGTTGCTGCCCTGGGCACGGCTTGCTACCTTTAAGTTTTTGTTATCAACCAAAAAATCTAAGATGACTTCCAAAGGGATGCACTATAACCCAGAGCAAACCTTTTATACGTATAAAGTAGCACAAGGATTTTAAGTGCCAAAATGCATCACCTTACATCATCAACATTGAATTTCCTCTGCCAATTAGCAGCCCAGTGACAAGATATCTATCTAGATACCCTTGCCACGATGCACATCTCTGAAGTTTTGAATGGTAACCCAAAGTTTGTGTCGTCAGCAAAACAGGTGTTAGGAACTTCTGAAGCAAGGTGTGGATGCATGAGGGTAGACCTCAGGGCGGAGGAAGGGCAGGGCAGAGGTGAGTCGAACTCAAACCTCTGAAAAGTAGGAAGCTGAACATTTCACCAATATATAATACTCAAGGCTGACAGCAGAGATTTGATTGTCAGCTGGCATTTTAAAGGCTTTCAAGTAATCCCTAACGTGGTTTGGAGACCACAGAATTGCCCTTAAGTAAATCCCCCCCAGTATATTAGCAGAAAAGGACCCCTTTGTATTAAATTAGGTAAAACCTTTGCTGATAATTTAAGGGGCAAGGTATATTGGCGAAGAATGAACTGACATTTGTTTTCAGCTTCACATGTGTTATAGTTAGTAATTCCCCATATCACACCCCAGAGTGTCTTCACTTTCTTCAGTGTCCCTCTCTGATCCTTGAGCGGCCCGAACACTAATAAAAGAAGACGTGATTGACATCCTCTACTCCTACTGTGCTAGTCAATCTAACAACCTGTGACGTGACCCTCTTTCCCTGCTCAGTACTCCCTCCCCATGATCTGTTACAACTGGGAGAGTAAGCAGCGCAGTAGCCTTCGGGGAGAGAGGTAGCTTTGGACTGCAGGAGATAAGGCTGCTACTTCTGGAGAGCTTACAGATGATTGATGATGGATTTATAAAGAGTAAGATCGTAGTGTGCGCAGTAAACTACGATTCTTACCTTGTCTTCAGTGTCTTCAGAGACAGCTGTGCTTTACTATTGGCCTCTTGTGCGGGGGTGTGTATTTCAGGAAGTTGAATTTTTAACTCCGGCTCACATGATACGCTTGGAAGGCAGCTGGTTGTTTAGGACATGGAAGGAGGGTACAAAGAGAGGGAGAGGGGAAGAGGGGTGGGGGGGGGGGGCGGGGGGGACAGGGGGGTGGGGCGGGGGGGGGAGGGGTTTTTGATACGGCCGAGACGATCTGACACCATGGAAAGAAACAAATCAGATTCACTGACAGAGGTAGGAGAAAACGACACACAGAGAACAATGAATTTAACTCTTGCAATGGGGTGCACCCCCCAATTATTGTGTTTGGGGGCTAAGATGCCCTTCTAATAAGGGAAATTATATGGTGCCTTCGTCTGCCTCTTCTCCTTGCTTGCTCTTCTATCCGTCTTTCCTGTTCTCCGATAGTCTATTCATCCATGTTCACTTTCCAGCTCATGATCACAAGTGATTATAATGCTCTGCGCTCTTTGGTTCACTGTTCTCCCCTCCCACCCCACCCCTATTCTCACTTTCGTCTTAACTTTTATTTTGTTGTTATTATTTTTGGGGTAATTTTTTAATTGTTTGTATTGCTTCTAAAGTGTTTGTTGTTTTTTTATTGTTACGTAATTTATTGTAGTAGGAGCAGGATTTGTATTGACAACATTCGTTTCTTCTCTGGTGATAATCTTCTTTTGTTCCACTTTATTTGCATTTCTAAAATACATGTGGGGAACATTTTACATTTCTTTGTGTACGTTTTTTAGTCCTTCCTTTTCTGTACCTTTGGGATAAGGATTTTCTAGTTCTATAACAGATAGTGTTTAATTTTGGCCATTCTTCTTTTTCGTTAATTTTTGGTGTATATTGTTGTTTCATACCATAATTTTATAGGAGAATAATGGGAGAAACATTTTATAGAACTTTAAAAAAAATTAATGCAGCTATCCTGGCACTTTTTCTTCCAGAATTAGTATTTTTTTGCAGCAGTTAGTTGATTTTGTTCCATTCTTTCTGATTCTTCTAATGTTTGCTTTTTATCTCAATCTTCATGGTTTGCTACATACTGATCTTCATTTTTGTTTATTTTCCTTATGCTAATCTGTGCATCATCCTGATCTCCCTGCTATTTCGAGTCATCACTATCTTCTCTGGGCTCGATCAGTTTCCTAGTTTGGAAAAGTTGACAACACACACTTAACATTTGTTTTTATCATAAAACAAGTATGTTTAGTTGCATTTAACAGTGTTATTTTCATAAGGGTGCATATATCTCAATTTTTTTACCTTCGTATTGCCTTAATTAACTTTAAAAAAACTCTGTAGTTTCTCATTCTTGTGAATAAGCTGCGTTTCTGCCTTGACTCCATTAGACATTTCTGCTCTAAGAGGTCTTGAGATGTTGCATGCTCGATCTTCTGGATGTATCATACAGCCAAACAATCCAAGCACTGTTATGTATTCATGTAACCTGGAGAGATAAAACATATGGTGGTGATCAAACAATAATGCAAAACTATAAGTTGTTGATTTATTCTAAGGCAGAAGCTAAAAATATCAAATTACCGGACATACATAGATTATCACCACTATTTTCATTACATGTTCATTGACAAACATTTGTTTCATTCACGAGAAAGAACATTATTAGCTCAGCTGGCATCTTTTTGCGAAACACAAAGAAGCATTTCATGGGTTGTATCTTAAGGTTCCAGATTTCATTTCATTAGAACCGGATAACAACTGGAATTCCATTTGATGTGATGGTCTAGAGATGTTCAGTGTACAGGATATCATTTAGTATATTAATAGACTAGAAATAGGTCTAAAAAATAACTCACATAAAATCAGGCTCTAGCTAGCTTGGGCCCCATTCCTTGAAATAGGTGAAGATATCTCCAGTAATTATATGTTGTAGGCTAAGGGATATAAAAAAATATAGCAAAACTGTAAACAAGATTTGATAAACTTAAATTGTTTACTTAAAGGGAGAAAAAAGACTAACATATATTTGTGCTGGTTAAAATTTTATAATTACATGCCGTGGACTTCCTTACACCCATTCAGGAATGGAAATCAATCTTTTCTTATATGGGTAATAAATGACATCTCAAATGCATGAACCCACTAGCGTTTGGGTAAAACCATACATCTGCAGTTGAGGACCTTTTCAAAAACAGAAACTCACTGGGTCAATAAGTGAAATAAAATGCCATGCACACCGACTTGCAGTCTGTGTCGGTATAAGTTATGCCACAGGAACATTCAAAAGTGACGTTTCGGGTACAATAATTGTACCTCTCAGACCAAAACTGTTAAGAAAGGTACAATATTGATATCTGAAAGGTACATGATGTTCCTGTGTATAATCTAATAAAGTAACAGGACGGCAAAGTTGGAGGGTCTGAGTGCATGGCATTTAATCTCACCTTATTGGGATCATTTACTGTCTTGCCTCAGTCTGCCATTGTACCAGCACTAAAAGTACGACAACTATTTACTACAGTTGGTGCAGGTTTCCTCGCCTGGTTCCAAACTTACGGGATCAGCGTACTCCCACGGGACACAGTACAATAATGAACTTTACTTACGTCGTTTCCTTTGGCCATTTCAAATATCACGATCCCAATGACCAGATGTCACTCTGAAAAAGAGAAATTAGAACATTTGCTGTGAAAAGCCAACATAACAAGTGCGAAGGGACCAAGTTCTTTAGAAGTCACAAGGGACAACGGCTTCCCCATTTCTTAACATGTAATATCCATGAGAGAGAAAGGGTTACATAAACTTAAAAATTAAAATGGTAGATTGCTCTTATACTATTAACAAACTGCAAGAGGATATGAAGAGTCCTCGTCAGAAATTTACTGTGTGTAAAGAGGGAACTGAGTGGTTGGACCCCCCCGAGAAAGTCTTGAAGGACAATATACCTTTCCACTTCCATAGCTGTATAGTAACCAACGGTGAGAACTAAAATCGCTAGCCTCAACCGGGTACTACCTACCAGTTGTTAGGCCTATTTAAAGTTTCTTCGATTCTCTGTTCCATTCTAACCCTTGCCAATGTCATTGACAGTCTACGATTGAAGATATGCTATTGCAGAAAAGTAATACCAACAGGTGTGGAGGGCACAGTACATAGTATAGTTCCAAGTGGGCAATAGTGCAGAAACTAAGAAATATCATATTCAAAAAACAACAAAGAGAATAGAAAGTACGCATCATATATTAGATGATTGGTATAATATATAAAAACCCTTATAGAATAACGTACAAAGAACTGGGGTATAGCACAGGACAAATAAGCCAAAATACCAAAACTTAAAGCCTATCTACCATATGAAGTACCTATGTTCCCCTACTGCGATGGATTCCAAAGCAAGTGCAGCCCTCCCCCAGGGAATTCAAGTAAGTGCTGATAATAATATCGTCATACACTTATCTGTCAGAAGTCAAGCTGTACAGTGAATAGTACCTGTGGAGCACTTAACCATTGGCCTCCCTTTTTTGTACCTGCTGAGATGCTTTTACTCATGGCTCCCTCTTTTGTGCCCTGCTCGAGCTATTCTCCTGTATCGACCCCCTTGGTTGAAGTTCAGTTGTCAGCTGGACTTGGACAGATAAGTGTATGACTGCGATTATTACCAGCACTTACTTAATTCCTGGGGGAAGGCTGCCACTTGCTTTCGGATGCCATGGCAGTGGAGGACACAAGATACCAATGTATATAGGATTTTAAGGTTTTATTTTTAGCTATTTGTCCCCCTGTGCTATACCCCAGTATTAACTTACCAATGCTAATAAAGGGCTAGTGTTGTTTATATATGTTGAGTACTAATTATGAGGAGTATGCGTGGTACTGTCTTATGTCTCTTTGTGTCGTCTTCATGGGTACATCAAAGATTGCAGGAAAGGACTGGAAAAACGAGGAAAACTTAATGTAAGTGTGAGCAGCTGTATGCAGACTTGGAAGAAGAGGAGTAAGTAGGAGGAGTGAGTTTAATCATTTAAGATAGGCAAAAAAGCTACACGGATTACCAGCACAACTAAGTTAGGGTCCAGCCAACGCATGGCAGGTGTCCCCCACACACACTTTAGGCATGGTCCAGCACCAACATCATGTCTGTTCCCAGCACACACATCAGATAGGTCCAAGCAAACACATCAGGTAGGGTACCAGCACAACCTTTAAGTAGGGTCCCGCCAAGCAATCAGGAGGGTACCAGCACAAAAGCTTTAGGTAGGGTCCTAGCACAACAACATACAGTCAGGGTCCCAGCACAAACATCGGTAGGGTCCCGCGAAACATCATGTAGGTCCCAGCACAAAACATCAGTGTAGCGGTATCCAGCCAAACTTTAGGTAGCATCCCAGCAAAAAATTAGGTAGGGTCCAGACAAATCAGGTAGGGTAGCAGCAAAAACTTAGGTAGCGTCACCAGCACAAACTTTTAGATTAGGGTCCAGCACATAAACATTCGTTAAGGGTCCCAGCAACAACTTTAGGTAGGTCCCAGCCAAAAACATCAGGTAGAGTTTTCCAGCACAAACATCAGGAGGGTTTTCAGCACAAACATCTGTTGGTCCCAGCACAAACTTTCGGTAGAGTCCCCAGTAAACAACATCAGTTAGGGTTCCAGCACAAACCTATCCAGGAGGGTTCCAGCACAAACATCAGGGTAGGGTCCCAGCACAAACATCAGGTAGGGTACCAGCACAAACTTGAAGTTAGGGTCCCAGCACAAGCGTCAGGCAGGGCCCCAGCACAAACCTTTAGGCAGGGTCCAAGCACAAACATCAGGTAGGTTCCCCAGCACAAACATCTTAGGGTCCCAGCACAAAACATCCGGTAGGGTAACCAGCACAACTTAAGTAGGGTCCCAGCACAAGCATCAGTTAGGGTACCAGCACAAACTTTGATGTAGGGTCCGCACGCAAAAATCAGGGTAGGGTACCAGCATCAAACATCGGTAGGCGGCCAGCAAAACATCAGGTAGGGTCCGCATCACCAACATCAGGTAGGGTACCAAGCACAAACTGTTAGGTAGCATCCCAGCAAAAACTTTAGGTAGGGTCCAAAGCACACAACATAGTAGGGTAGCAGCACAGGTTTCACTTTAGGTAGCGTCTTCAGCACAAACTTAAGTAGGGTCCAACACAACATCAGTTAGGGTCCAGCACAAACTTTAGGATATGGGTCCCAGTCAAAAAACATAGGTAGAGTTCAGCACAAACATCAGGTAGGGTTCCAGCACAAAACAGTTGTTTGGGTTCCCAGCACAACGTTCAGGTGAGGTCCCCTCAAAACATCAGGTAGGGTTCCAGCCAAACATCATGTAGGGTTCCGCACAAACGTCAGGGTTGGGTCCCAGCACAAAACTGTTTAGTAGGTCCCACAATCAAAACATCAGGTAGGTCCAGCACCCCCCCAAACTTAAGGTAGCTCCTCCAGCACAACTTGAGGAGGTCCCAGCACAAACATCAGGTAGGGTCCAGCACACGTTAAATCCTCCCTCAAGGATTATAACCTTCCACCTAAAGATCCCAGGCACTCCCCAAATCTTGTCACACTTCACACTGTATGAGAATGGTATGTGACACTAAATAAAATAAAAACCCTATTCAGTGTCCCAACTCACACATGATCCTGGTGGTGCTTGCTGCTTCTGGGTTAAAGGAGAAGCCCTTTGTCAACGCTCATTACCTTCCTCTATTCGCGGTTGTGTAAAAACCAGACACATTCCTGACAATACGCTAGGTATCTTACTTTCCGCTTTTTACTCATTGATCGGGAATGTATCTGCCACTGTGTTCCGGTCCGGTTCCCTGCCCCATTTTACTATACCCCGGAGTCCGAAAAATTACCCTCTCTGCAAAATACAAGACAAGAACATCCACCGGAAATTGCCAGAACCACTGTGGTGAGACCCTCTTCACGCTAGGGGCGTGATTTTCTGCGTTCCGGTTCCGTGTTCCTGGGTTTTATTCATACCGCTTAAACCTGAGTCATCGCGCTCGCACACAGCAGCACCCACTTCCAAGGTGATTTTAGGTCTCCTCTGCAGTGGTTTGTGTGCAATATAAGTACCCTTGCTAAAATTCCCCCAATTAGCATGATGACAGACAGGTTATGGATATTTTGAGGTGAATAAAGACATATGGTCCATCCAGTTCAAACCCATCTTGCATATCTCTTATTTCCTCCTAACAATTGATCAGAGGAAGGCAAAAAAAAAAACACCAATTTATAAGGGGGAAAAAATTACTTTCTGACTATAAATGTGCAATCGGAAATTTCCTGGATCAAACTCTACTTTATGTATCCAATACCAGTACTTGCAAAATCCTTGTGCAGACAACTCATCCCAGCTTTTTTTTTAAACTACTAATGAACCTGCCATTAACAAAGTCCATGGAAGACAGTTTCATAGCTTTAACGTTCTACCACAGTAAAAAACCCTTTCCCCTCGAGGCTTGAAGCCTAAACTTTTTTCTTCAGACTTAGGGATGTCTGTGTCCTTGAATGTTCTATTGGTGAAACAATGCCCCCAATAGTTTATTGTTGGGCAGCTAATGTATTTATACACAGTAATTCATATCCCCACACAAGTGCCTTTTCTCCAGATTACTTAATTGTAAACTTTGTCCAGTTCCCTTCATATTCAAGCTAACCCCAATCCCTTTATTAATGTTAATTGCCCTTCTCTGAAACCTTTTCATTTTCAAAGTGTCTTTTGTACACAGGATTTCCAAAATAGCCCCCACGGCACTACTGCCAAATGAGGCCATACCAATCCTTTGTAGAGAGGTAGAAGAACTTACATTTTCTCTCCCTGAAATCATACCTCTCTTTATACAAGACAATACCATGCCTGGCTCTGGTGTGCTGCTGCTCGCTTGCTACCTTGTAAGTTTTGTTATCCACCAAACTCTAGATCCCCTTCCACAGGGATTCATTAACACAGAGCCATTATAGGTATAGTAGACACAGAGATTTTTAAGCCAAAATGCATCACACCTTACATTCACTCAACATTGAATTTCATCTGCCACTTAGAGCCCAATGTGACAATTATCTAGATCCCCTTGCAACGATTGCCACATCCCTGAAGTTTTTAATGGTCAACAAGTTTGTGTGTCGTCAGCAAACACAGGGTTAGGACCTTTCTGAATGCAAGGTGTGGATGGCATTGAGGTTAGCACCTCGGGCGGAGGGGCAGGGCAGAGGTGATGTCACTCAACCTACTGAAATAGGCAAGCTTGAACATTCACCCCATATATATCTCAAGGCTGCAGGCAGAGATGTGATTGTAAGCTCATTTTACAGGCATTTCAATTAACCCAACTGTTTGGAGACCACAGTTGCCCTTTAAGTAATCCCCACAGATATTACAGAAAGGAACCCCTTTGTATTTTAATTTAGTAAAACCTTTTTGTATTAATTAAGGGCTCTATCTATGGGAAAATGAAACTTTTTTTTTTCCTTCCATGTGTTACTAATTCCCCCCACCCCCAGAGTGTCTTCATCTTTTCTTCCAGTTTCCCTCTCTGTTCCTGAGATACACTAATTAAAGAAGACGTGATTGCATCCTATACTCCGACTTGTGCTGCAATCAATCCCTTGACTTGACCCTCTTCCTGCTCGTTACTTTCACTCCCTCCCTTGCTCTGTTACAAACTTGTAGATAAGAGCATTGACTCGGGGAGAGAGGTAGCTTTGACTTGCATGAGATAAATGCTGCACTTCTTGACAGCTTTCACACTGATGATGGGCTTTATAAAGAGAGAGATCGTATTGCAGCAGTAAAACTAATTTCTTACTTGTCTTCCGTTGTTCTTTTTTTTCACCAGGACAGCTTGCTTTCTATTGGTCCTCGTGTGCGTGGGTGTGTTTTTCAGGATGTTGAACTTTTAACTCTGCGCAACATGATAATGCTGACGGCGCTGGGTTTAGACATGGAGGAGGTAAACAGAGTGGGGTGGGGAAGGGGGGAGTGATGCAGAGAGATCTGACACCATGGCAAAAAATAGAGTCACTGACAGAGGTAGGAGAAGAATACAGCACAGAGGAACATGACTATTAACTCTTGCAATGGGCAACAATTTGTGTTTTTGACTATAGATGCCCTTTAAATCCAGGACATTGTATATGGCTTCTCTGCTCTTCCTTGCTTCTCTTCTATCTTCTTCTTCCGCTTTCTCCTAGATTCTATTCTCCATATTCTTCTTTTCCAGCTCCATGATCCACAATGATATATCTCTAGGCTCTTTGGTCACTGGTTTCTCCTCCACTCGTCTTAACTTTTATTTTTGTTTTTTTTGCTATACTTTGGGGTCCATTTTTTAATTGTTGTTTTACTTGCTTCGTAAAGGTGTTTTGTGTTTTTTTATTGTTACCGTATTATTGGTCATTTATGGAGCGGAATTTTATTACACACCTTTCTCTTCTCTGCTGTTCTAATCTTCTTTTTGTTTCCCACTTTATTTGCATTTTTAAAATCATTTTGGGGAACTTTTTTACATTCTTTGTGTACTTTTTTTAGTCTTACTTTCTTGTACCTTGGATAAGGGATTTTCTTATACATATATTGTTTAATTTTTGTTTTTTTGTATTTTATGTTATATTTGTTTGATTCATACCCATACATTTTATAAGGAGAATTAATTGGAGAAACACTTTTATTATAAATTTCAAAAAAAATAATGTCCTATCCTGGCAATTTTTTGTCCAGAATTAGGTATTTTTTTCAGCAGTTTTATTGATTTGTTCCTTCTTTCTGATTTCTTCTAAGGTTTGCTGTCTCTCTATCTTCATTTTTCTTCTAATAATTATCTTCATTTGTTCTTCTTCCTTATTCTCATCTGTGCCTTCACCTGATCTCCCCTCTTATTTCTTCATCACATCTTCCTCTGGTCTCACTTCTATCTCCTAGTTTTGGAAAAAGATCACACTACATTAACATTGTTTTTTATCTAAACAAGTTATTTTAGTTATTTTAACAGTTATTTTCATAAGGTGCATATTTCCCCCTCAATTTTTTTTTACCTCGTATTGCCCTTAATAACTTGACAAGAACTCTGTATATTTCATTTGGAACTAAGGATGCGTTCTGCTGGCCCATGGATGAAATTATGCTCTAAGAGGTCCTCTGCTGATGCTCCGAACTTCCTGGATTTATCATGTAAGCACCAATCCAAGAAACTTATATATCATTAGACCTGGAGAGAGACACACATTCTGTGTCAAACACAATAATTGTCAAAACTATAATTGGTTAATTTATTTCTACAGGCAGACTGCTAAATATCAAATAGCACCATAGATTATATTACCATAGTTTCATAACATGTTCACTTTACAAAACTTTGTGTTCATAAGAGAAAGAACATATTAGCATCACCTGGCATCTTTTTGTCAAAAACAATAGAACCGATTTCATGGGTTTATCATCTTAGGTTCAGATTTCCTATTTCATTAGACGCTGGATAACACTGGAATTCATTTGAATGTGTGGTAAGAGATGTCAAGTTGAGACCTGATAACATTTAGATATAATATTATAAGAATCTGAAAATAGGTCTGAAAAATAACTCACCGTAATTTCAGCTCTGCTTCTAAGCTTGGTCCATCCTTTTGAAAATAGGTGAAGATATTCTCACGTAAAACATTATATCGATTGAGTAGGTAAGGGATATAAAAAAACATATGAAACTGTAAACAACAATATGACAACTTAAAATTGTTTACTAAAGGAGAAAAAGACTAACAATATATTTGGTGGCTTGTATACCATTAATTTACTCTTCTGTGTACTCCTACACCCATTGCAGTGAAATGGAAATCAATTCTTCTTATCAGTGGTAATAAATGACATCTCAAATGATCCGAACCCACTAGGCGTTGGGTAAACCAATACATCTGAACGTTGAGACCTTTTCAAAAAAGAAAGAAACTCACTGGGTCAAATAAGTGAAATTAAATGCCATGCACACCAGACTTGCAGTCCTGGTGTACTTTATTAAGTATGCCAAGGAAACATCAAAGTACGTTTCAGTACAAACATTGTTACCTTCTTCAGACAAACGTAAGAAAGGTACATATTGTGCTGAAACGTTACTATGATGTTCCTGTGTATAATTGTATAAAGTACACAGGACTGCACGTCTGGTTGGCATGGCATTGTATCTCACTTTTGTGACATTTACTGTCTTTTGCTTCATCTGGCCATTTGTACCCAGCACAAACCGACCAACTATTCACTACGAGGTTTTTGTGCAGGTGTTCCTCGCCTGGTTTCCCTAACACTTACTGATCAGGCTACTCCCACGGACACATCAACAATACAACTTATCTTACGTCGTTTTCTTTTGGCCATTTCAAAATTATACGATCCCCAATGACCAGATATCACTCTGAAAAGAGAAATAGAACATTTGCTGTAAAAGCCACATAAAAGTGCGCAGTGGAACCAAGTTCTTTTTAGATATTACAACGGGAAAACGACTTCCCCCCATTGCTTAACATGTAATATTACAATGAGGAGAAAGGGTTACATAAAATAAAATAAAATGTGAGATTGCTCTAACTATTAAGAACTGCCAAAGAAGGAATCGTTGAGACGTCCTAGTCAGAATAATCTTTTTGTGTTAAAAGATGGGACTGAGTGGGTTTGGACCAGAGAAAGTCCTTGAAGGACAATTTATACCTTTCCCACTTCCACATACGCTGTATAGTACGCAATGGTGAGACGTAAATCGCTTAGCCCTTCAAAACCACGGTACTTTACCTAACAGTGTTATGCCTATTTTCAAGTTTCTTCGATTCTCTGTTTCCATTCTAACACTCATGCCACTGGTCATTGACAGTCTACGATTGGAAGATATGCTTATTTGAGAAAGTAATACTCAAACAGTGTGTTGAGGCACAGTACATTAGTATGTCCAAAGGTGGCTATTTCAGAAACTAAGAAATATATATTCAAAAAACACACAAAGTAGAATAGAAAGTACGCACCTCTAATTAGAAAAATATAAACCCCTCTATTAGCATAAGTATAAACACTGGGGTATAGCACAGGACAAATTAGCAAAATACAAAAACTTAACACCATATATACATATGAGTACCTATGTCCCCTACTCCGATGGCTTCCAAAGAAAGTGACCCTCCCAGGAATTAAGTAATGTGATGGTAATATAGCAGTCATACACCTTATCTGTCAGAAGTCAGTCAGCTGAAATAGTCACCCTTGTCGAGCTTTTTACTCATTGGCTCCCTCTTTTTGTACCTGCTGGAGCTCTTTACTCATTGGCTCCCTCTTTTTGTGCCCTGCTCGAGCTAGTATCTCCTTGTTCGACCACCTTGGTGACTATTCAGTTGGCACTTGACTTCTGACAGATAAAGGTGTATGGAGTGCTATTATTACCACACTTACTTAATTCCTGGGGGAGAGGCTGCACTTGCTTTGGGATGCCATGGCACTGGTGAGGACCAAAGATCTCACATGTTATATGATTTAGTGTTTTATATTTTGCTATTTGCCGTGCTATACCCAGTATTTATACTTTACCGCCGTATCTAATAAGGTTTTATTATATTATCTAATTAGAGTGTCGGTACTTTCCTATCCTCTTCGTTGTCTTCACTTATGGGGAATACAGATTGCAGGAAAAGGATGGAAAACCGAGGGAAACTTAATGTAAGTGTGAACGCTGCTATGCAACTTTGGAAGAGGAGTGAGTAAGTAGGGGAGTGAGTTTAACACATTTAAGAGACGCAATTAAATTTATACACCGATACTCTGGTATAACAGAATCTCTGAATACAGCTTTCTATTAAACTGTCAACATAGAAAATAATGATGACTATGCTCGAAAACAGGGAAGCCAATATATAAGTAAACTATATCATATCTTGGCTGTCTCATCATTCTGTCCTAAACTGCAGAGGTGGGACACAGGTGCTTAGAAATACTGGAAACATCTCTGCAGTTTTTCTGTTTTGTCCTCAGTGCTATGTAGTTGTAACGGCCACGCACCGAAATCAGCGTACATGGGCAAATTGTACTTATAATAAATGTTTAAAGTTTTGGATAGAGAAGTAGGCAAATTAGTAAATCACAAATAAATGTTAGAAAACATACAAATAATTGGTAGGTTAAAAAAGTAAATAGGATAAATGTTTCTTTCTCTTTTTAAAAATGATTGTAAAATGTTATCAAATAAAAGAGACAACCTTAACTTCACCTCATTGACACAATTCTGCCCCACTGAGCTGCATGTTTCTGGTGTGTGGGAGAACTGTGGAGTGAGGACAAGAAAGAGCTAGGGCGCATTCATCATGAAGACATGATCCTAGAAAATGCTGCTTATAAAGTCCACTAACATGCACTGTTACGTTTTCTGATTAGTCACTTATTCCGTTCATTCATAATGCTTTCTGCCATCTGTTATTATAATGAACTAAATTTTCCTACCAATTTGACTTGACCATCCTCATGAGAAAATTATATTTTCTGGCTTTATGTCCTTGGTGGATAATTCCAGAATTGGTGCAGATATGACAGTCCCTGGGGAGGTATTGCATTCATTAAAGTTTGTAGTTTCTAATTTGATTATCAACATTGTCCCTTCATTCCATACAGCATTTCGTAATATCAAATTATTATATTATGTACATTTTACTGGATTGGAAAAAACATATAGTTTACCAGTCCTACTATCAACTATCCTTTTTGCCATATATTGGATCCATTGCTCATGCAGATAACAATGTACACCATGGAAATTGCATATTGATAAGATCATACAGTCCATGCCACAAAACTCCATGATTATCTACAATCCAATAAAATAATTATGTATATTGTTTATGTTGTTATTGTCATATATGTTTATCAGCTGTATTTTTAATTCTGTCATATCTATTAATTATATATTACATATAAGTAAATAAAACAACTTACCCATAATTGCTCATTCCTGGGTGGATCTGGTGTACACAGGCATCGTAACAAAAACAATCTCCTTGTGCTTAATTTTTGAAGGATAATGATCTCCTGCAATTGATCCTCTTTTCCCTGAATATATATACAAAAAAACATGAACATCGCATATGGAATTAATCAAAATATTTCCCTGTTCAGTGTTAAAGAGTTACACATACTAGAAAACCCAATCACATACTTAAAGGGAACCGTGGTTCCATCTTCCAAACTGAGAACTATATAAAAAAAGCCTTGCATCACCTTCAAAATAAAACCTAAATCACATCTCTAAGATGCATTAATAGGCTCCTCTTCTCAATGTCCATTTGGTCCCGAGGTACTTCTGATTCCCCGATTCAGGTCCTTTACTGAGCATACTTCTCCCCCGGGTCAGAGTTGTGCTAAGCGGTAAGGTGATGTCACTAGAGACTACTGGAAAGCAGGAAGTTTGAACATTCCCCCAATATCATTCTCATAGGCTGAAGCCAGAGATGGATGTGTCGTCTCTTATAAAGGAAATACTGCAGGGTTTCATTTAACCCTAACTTGTTTGAGACCCACATTGCCTTTAAAAATTAATCAGTAATCAAAACAGATGAAAGCCTTTAAATACATAAAGGACATACTGTATTCATACGGTTGTCTGTATTCTAGGTAGTGTGAGTATAGCCCAATAATCATGAGACCATAATGTGCCATTGCTAATTTCTCTTTATCCAGTTAGTA
Source organism: Hymenochirus boettgeri (assembly GCA_019447015.1). Taxonomy (NCBI): domain Eukaryota; kingdom Metazoa; phylum Chordata; class Amphibia; order Anura; family Pipidae; genus Hymenochirus; species Hymenochirus boettgeri. Next base: position 104,215,220 of record CM033470.1, on the reverse strand, counting down.
GTAAAGCTATGGCTGTTTAGATGAGAGCATCTTTGGCAATTTTCATTAAACTACAGAATTCAAAGAAAAGTTGTGCATGTCACCCTCTCAATATCTACCCTTTGACGGCAACTTCAAGTGTTTGATGTCCTTAGTCGTACTCTTTATACAAAAACGATAGGTTTGTTATAAGTTTAAGACTGCACAACAAACATCTGGTTGGGTCCCAGCACAAACTTTAGGTAGAGTCCCAGTAAAAACATCAGGTAGGGTTCCAGCACAAACATCAGGTAGGGTTCCAGCACAAACATCAGGTAGGGTCCCAGCACAAACATCAGGTAGGGTACCAGCACAAACTTAAGTTAGGGTCCCAGCACAAGCATCAGGCAGGGTCCCAGCACAAACTTTAGGCAGGGTCCAAGCACAAACATCAGGTAGGTTCCCAGCACAAACATCAGGTAGGGTCCCAGCACAAACATCAGGTAGGGTACCAGCACAAACTTAAGTTAGGGTCCCAGCACAAGCATCAGGTAGGGTACCAGCACAAACTTTAGGTAGGGTCCCAGCACAAACATCAGGTAGGGTCCCAGCACAAACATCAGGTAGGGTCCCAGCACAAACATCAGGTAGGGTCCCAGCACAAACATCAGGTAGGGTACCAGCACAAATTTTAGGTAGCATCCCAGCAAAAACTTTAGGTAGGGTCCAAGCACAAACATCAGGTAGGGTAGCAGCACAAACTTTAGGTAGCGTCTCAGCACAAACTTTAAGTAGGGTCCCAACACAAACATCAGTTAGGGTCCCAGCACAAACTTTAGGTAGGGTCCCAGCTGTAAAAGCCAACGTAACAAGTGCGCAGGGACCAAGTTCTTTTTTAGAAGTAACAAGGGAAAACGATTTCCCCCCATTCTTAACATGTAATATACAATGAGGAGCTACCGGTATGTGTTGCATTGTAAAGTTCTATAACCGAGAGTGGAAGATCTAAATCACCATGTGCATGGGCTCCACTTTAATGGATTGAATTAACAGAGATAGTAAAGATGCTAAAACAATATTGACAAGAATGGGTGGTGTCGATGGCTGGTTATAGGAAGTCTTTTTCTTCCAGTTTGATATAAATAAACAGGGAGATTCAATAAAGGTTCTTATTGTTTAAAATAGTGCTAATTTTGCCCACCACCAATCAGATCGTATTTACATTTGAAAGCTCCGATCTGATGGTTTGGGCAAATGTTGCACCCATTTTAATGGCTACTTCCACCCCTCAAAATAAATTTAATATCATGCTCCCCATGTCCCCCAGCCCCACCAGCATGTTTGTTTTTTTTAAAAAGCCCCCCAAACTCCTTTATCCCTTACCATCCCCTCGATCTCGCGCCGCGCGCGCGGTCCCCTCTGCTGGCGAGAATGGCAACAGAGGGCGGACCCGGCAGTCTCGTCTGTGATTGCTGAGCGCAGCCATCACATACCGCGCTTCCGGTCTTCAGTGCATCGGCTGAAGGACGAAGTTAAGTACGAGTTTGGGGACTTTTTAAAAAAAACAAACACTGCGGTTGGGGCTGGGGGACATGGGGGAGCAGAATAATGGGTTTAATGCTAGGGGGAGATAGTGAACGGGAGGGAAGGGAGGGAAGGGGGAGGAGAGGAGGGGGAAAGGCTGCAGCACGCATGCAGGAATTCTCCGGGAGCCATGTAGGCAGGCAGTGTCCTATATGGACCTGCTAGCCCTCCTGGTGGGCTTTTTTGGAACTTTGGGGGGGGGGCTACGGAGACACCAGATGGAGTGGGATGGAGGTACAGGATTAAACTACACTACATGGTGGGCAAGTATTGGGGGATATGTTTTGGGAGTGGACATGGCCCTTTAACCATCTAACTACTTTATTGAATAACCCTGAAAGTCCTTTTACTCCTTAAGAATATGTAAGAAAGCCACGTAGAACAGTTTTAAAAATCCTGACAGCATCTAGAAAAAAGGCTCATAGCGAGTTTTTTGGCTCCTAAAAAGGCACGTACTACTAGCGTTAGGAAGAATTGCTTTAACTGATAGGGAAACGGCATGCTATAATTGCATGCAATAAATCAATAATCAGAACTCACTTGTTGCTTCATGCCCGCAACCTCCCTGCTTACCTTCCATTTTGGTTATATATTTAATTTATTATGCTTTTTTTCACACATCATCACCAATAATAATGGTCAAACTTCAGCTAAGAAGCAAAACATACGTAAAATTTGTCATCTAAAGTGCTGCAATTTTTAAAATGCCATAACAGGAAACCAATGTATTTCTACAGATTGTCCTTCTTGCATTGCAACAGTCTTACATTCCCTATACAGTACTTACAGAATATAATTAAAGTCTGGGTTTGGATGCCATCCAACCACGGTGCAAATGCTATGTTTTTTTTTCTGTTAACAGTTGTCCTATATATCTAAAGTATATGCACAACAGCCATTATTTTTTATTTATATACATATATATATTGGGGGGAAATTAAAATAGTTCCACTTGTGCATTGTGTTATGTCTAACACATTTCCCGGTTACATATTTGGTGTCTATGTCCTATAGGTATTGCCTATAATCACAAGCCCTTTTTCTTTTTCAAACTTAGAAAGACAAAGAACAAGGCGCTATCCATGGTGCTGTATGCTCCTTATATTCTACTTCAAATTTTCTACATTAAAGTTCCCTTTCTTCCCTTTAATTCTAGAAGGATAATAACATACTTTGAACTGTTTGTTTTAATTGATAATCAAATCTTAACAAATTGTTTTCCCAATATTATTAATGTTTTGGTTATGCTTTTAGAAGCCTCTTGTACAACAAAACCATTGTTAGTTTAATGTCATTTATTATTTATATAGTACAATGATTATCAGTACGTATACAGCACATCACTAAGCCATTAACACAACGAGGGCACAGAGTGAAACGACGATCTATATAAGGGCTCCATCCATGGACATTTCGAGCTAAGAAAGCTTGGCATTCATTTTCAAAGTAAGCCACCAGTAGGTGCAATTTGGAAAGACAAATGTTGCTTATCTCTAAAATAATACAATCATCTCCATTGAAAAACACTATAGAGGAACTGCAGATATAACATTGTGCAACAAATAAGAGGTTAAGATAGTCCTGACATTCCTTTTTAAATAATCTGATGTTAAAATCGATTAGTAAAGATTAGGTATTTTGATTAAAAATGAATAAACAGTACCACTTTTTGTTAAAGTGCATGTCCACCCCCCAAAACTAAAATCGTTAACCTCACATCTACTGGCCCCACTTGTCATGCAGTAAAAATCCTTACTCTTAACCTCCTCTTGCTCCAAATGTTTCTCCTGCACTTTCTGTTCCAAAGTCCTAGATCGTAAAGAGTAGGAACTAGGGAGGATCAAATATGGTGGTTGAGGGGTAACATTTTTTTACAAGTAGTGAGATTCCCATATAATACATTTTTTATCTTCATTTATACTTTATTATTATTCTTTAAGGGTTGGCTTGCATACAAGCCTGCACAACTCTCTATTTTCTGGCCAGGTAATTAGAGTGCAACGGACCTGACAAAAAATCATACAATGAATCATACAGCGTGCATTTAAATTTAATTAATTGTCAAATATTTCTAAAATTTTTCATAGGCAGAAAATCCAAAAATTCCGAGAGTTACGTTTAGCAACCGGTTTCATGTCGGAACCAAACCTCATTCTACAAGTAAAAATCTATAGGAACATTTTTGGTTTTTCTTTTTATTTAGCAACATGTGTTTTTCACCAACATCTCCATTCTCCTATTCTTTAATATAACCTTTTAGAAGTCATGTTTTTACTTTCAGTTGCCAGTTTTTGACTTAATATAATAATTACTTGTTGATTTTCACAGCTTTCTGTTTGTGGCCTCTCTTCTTAGGGGTTCATTGCTCCTCAAAAATCCCTGAATAAGAGAGAATAACTACTATGACGCTTTAACGTAAACTTGTAATTTTTTAAAACTATTACTGAACCAATCATGTGCCTTATTCATCATAAACTATTCTGTTGTATAGTTTTTGCTGCAGCTAGAATGGTGATTACCACAATTTTCTTTAAACATGCCTGGGTCACCTCTCCCCATACCTATCCCCATTCCTGTGGTTGCCTTTCCCTCTGGGGCTTGAGTGCTTCTCTCTTCTCTCCTTAGTTTCCTGAGGTAACCCGTTTTTGTTGTTCTACTGCCTTATTGGTTCTCGCTGGCTCCTAGTTTGCTGGTTTTGTTCTGGCCCAACTTTCCTGTTTATAGATTGGGGTAATCTGGACTGAAAGATACACGGGATGGGAGCAAGCATTCACATACACGCGCTTACCTGATCATTCTCTGAATGATATTACTGGATATTGCAGGAACTTGGAGGTGGAACTGCCATCCGTGTCAAAATTACAATTGTTTTTTGTTTTTATGTTGGACTGTACACCAAGTTGGATTCTTACATATCGACCCATATAATGCTAGTTTTAGATTTTTTCCTATAGTTTTGAAGATGTGTTAAGCTTGATTCATTTCGGACAACCTTTTTAGAATGGTTGTGTGTTCTATATTAAAAAAGAGAATCCATAAAAAATTGTGTAACTATGACAAATCTGTTAAATGGGATAGTGCTAGGGTAAGTGTATGTACGAAAAGTTATTAGTCCCCTTTCGGGGTTATATTTTGCATGTACACATATATTTATTAGAGATGGACAAATTTTTTTTCAAATCGTTCTAAAACAGAGTCTGTTTGTTTATTTGCTTATTTTTTTAGCAACTGCAGCTTATTATCAAACCAGTTACTTAATAGGGAACATACCATAGTGCTGTGTAAGAAAATCATGTTAATGGAACATTCCAGGAAGTAATGATGTTTGGCGAAAATTCGGGTAAATTGAAGAAAAAATGCAACAAAAGTCAGAAAAGGTGTCCAAAAGAGGCGAATTTCAAGTATTTTTAAAATGCTTTAAATAAAAAAAATGCCAAAAATAGCTCGATATTTCACCTTCTCTAGTATGGTATTTCCATTTTCACACCACATACATCAACTTAAGGAATGTCCACCACTCTAATCAAAAAAAAGCATATTATAGAATACCCACCAAAACCTCCAGTTCGTTTTAATAAAACTTTTAAATCGGCTCACAGACTGAGTTATTAACTTACATGCTCTCCTCAGCTCCACCACTGCGCCCAATCACTGCCTGCCTTCCTGGAGCAGTCTCCACTGCGGCTGCTCAAGAGCCAAAAAAGAACACAGAAGGACTCAGGGGAGACTGAGTGAGGACCTGGAAGCGGCGTGAAGCGAGGAGCATTTAAGTATAATAACTCTGTGTAGGAGCCGAATTAAAATTTTTAATAAAACGAACTCTAGGTTTTGGGGGGTAATCTACAATAATGCTTTTTTTGATTAGAGGGGTGACAGTCCCTTTAACGCAATGAATAAGGCGATATCACCATCACACATTGCCAGAGCGTTACTTTTCTCATGAAAGCAAAAACGATTATTTTTAAAAAAATATATCACTCTTTTCACAGCGATGTCCTGCGTCGTTTATAAATATTACCCCCGTGTTTATACGCATGTCCCCTGGACTAGACTACGCTTCATTGACTAGCTTAAAAACTGTCTGCCGTTGTGATCTGTGAACCATCACAAAAGTCTGATAAAGATATAACTTCCAAACCACTGCTGATATTCTGTGAATTGAAAGAGACTTTAATATAAATCAAAAATATTGGCGTGTGATTCAAATAATCTTTCCACTTTACTATATTTGTAATTGTCTTTTTTTCAATGTGTGGCAGTTTTTGGAGTTCCTTGTCCATTGCGTTACTTTTCACTAGTGTTTAATTCAATCTTCACGGGCATGCTTTATAATTTGTGGTTGCTGGTGTATATTAACACGTTATATATAAAGCCTGTTATAATCAGACACAATTTCCTGCTTTGAGGAGGCTTACCCTTAACATCTTTACCTCCACCCCATGCACACACCTCCTCCATATTACTGGCTCTGCATTGATTTTGCATAAATAGCAATAAGAGCCTGGAAATGTGTTGCTACATAATCTCTGGTAGCGGTTTATTCTTTTGGCACCAGAAGTCAGCAATGTTTGATTGATGTCTTCATTTTCTTGCAGTAGATTGAACACAAATATTTTGCTTGGTCTTTTTAACTTTCCTTGCCAATTTTCCATAACGCATTTCTTTACAATCAACCCTGCTCCATTTAGCATTACTTCTGCAGCATGTACAACCCACTAAACATTTTAATAAGTTTTCATATTTTACAGCCAGTAGTCTATAATACACTGTACACTTATTACACTTACACTAAACACAGAGAAACAGACAACTTTCCCTGGTTTTGGCCTATAAATTAAAGTACGCCACTGCAGACAGGGCATTTTGAACAGCAGGTTTACAATATCGTGGGCGTAAAGTTTGCCTGAACAGGGAATATTACACGCCCAACACGCCCTTTATGGGAGGTCCTATGCCTTAAATAAGCACTGGGTGGATGCCTCTTCCCTCATTTAAAAAGCCGAGGCTGGGGGGAAGTGAGAAAGCCTGTTATATGGATTCGTGCACAACTATGAGAAATGCAAAGTTTGCTAATGGTAATTGAAGTAAAAAAAAAGGTTAGAAGTTTAGACCTTCCAGACTGTTACCTTGACGTGGTTGGAAGGCTTTTCATATGCTGTGATCACAGTAATGTATAACAAAACCCTTTTGTTTAAAGTATATCAGTGTGCAGATAATATGATATTTTATGGGCCTAGGAATGTGCATTGATTATCTTCTATGTTCTATGATATATATATATATATAAAGTTCCAATAACGGGCTGAACTCCCACTCGTCTCAGTTAAACACCCAGGTGCTGTCCGTACTGGTAACAAACATATATCCGGATTCACGTGCACTCTTCGTGTTTTTTTCTTTAAAATATACCTTTATTTACCACATGTAAAAGAGTCAATGCATTTCGGCGTCATCTTGCTGTCATCAGTATACAACAGTATACTACCAATCAAATTGTTTCTGAAAGAATCTCATTGTACTCAATTCTGATTGGATAATCTGATTGGTATAACACATAGATTCTTTCTAAAAAAAAAAAAAGAAAAGGTGTTGTAACCATTAGATTGGTTAGTAGCTTCTTCAGAAAGAATTTGATTGGTATGCTTTCTGGAAGAATCTAATTGTAACCAATCAGAATTATTTAGAAATAATCTGATTGGTATAGTAACCAATCAGATTAATTTCTAATCAGAATTGGTTTCAATCAGCTTATTTCAGAAAGAGTCTAATTGGTTAGTATACCAATCAGATTATTTCTAAAAAAATCTATTGTAACTACAGTAATTCTTTCAGAAAGAATCTAATTGTCTTTTCCCCAGACCATTTTCCGGGTCCCAAAACTATTACAGTAAGTTACTGGATAATTTTTACAAAATTTTCAAAAATTCTTTGAAATTTTCGATGCGATTCGGAAAAACTGCAAAGCAGAATTCATGCAGAACCCTTGAATCACGGAAAACCTTGCGGAACTGGGATGAGAGCCGGGTCCATCTCTATTTTTGATCTATTTATTGTAACATTGAAATAGGTTATAGTTCAGTAAAAACATCACAGTGAATTACAACTGTTGTAGTGTTGTGCAGAGCTTGAATGAATCTTCCCTCCCCCTAAATTCCCAAACAATAATAGAGCAATAGGAGATCCATTGGATCATTCTATAATAATGTTACAATTCTTTAGAGGGATCACTATTGGTAAATCTGAGGTCCTATAGAACCCGAACTATGCTGTCATGTTTCAATCATATTACATTTTATCAGTTCAGGAACCAGGTTCATGGCTTCTATGGGGTCTATATCTTAAATAATATAATAAACCATTAAAAACTCACTTCATTGTCCGAGGAATGGGCATGGAACTGTTTTCCTTTCAGTCCCCCTATCATATATAGCAGGTATAGCAACAAGTAGATCTCCAGATGTTTGAAAACCAACTCCCAGCATTCTTCTACAAGCACTCTGTAGTGAGGGAATTCCAACTACACCTCCCAGCATTCCTCTACAAGCACTCTGTAGTAAGGGAACTCTGGGAGATGTAGTTTCCAAAAACATCTGGAGATCTACTGGTTGCCTTCCCTGATCTATAGATATCCTTCCTGTCCAGCAAACAGCAGCTCTCATTTTTATCTATTGAGAGGGGAGGGGTGAAGTGGAGTTATGTGGGTGGAGAATGTTTTTACAACTGACGACGACTGTTTTACAAAGGAAGTGACATATCAGTCTTGCAACTTCCTACTAACACTTCCTACTTCCCTACTAACACTCAGAAAATGTTTTGGTTCACAAACACTGCTGTCAATCTATATTAGCACACCATTGATACAATACTAAAAGGGAGTGATAAATATGTTCCTTTTTAACCTTACTTGCCTCCATGTAAAACTTCTCTGGGGTGTAGTTAACACTCCATTTTTGAAGATACCTTAAAAAAACAGTAAGGGGGCTACACAATACTTTTATTTATATATTTTGCCTTATTTACATTTCTATATACTTTAATGTCATTACTAACATATTTTTTACTATTAATAAACTAGGGATGGGCGGTTCGCGGATCCGAACCCGTACCGCCTGGATTTATCCCGTTCGCGAACAGCGGGATTTTTCTTCGGATTTTCCGCCTTCCGAACTTCCGAACCGCAGATTTCTCGTTTTTTCAAAAATTTTCGAAATTACGAAGATTTCTCATAATTTCGGCAATACGTATTTTCGAAATTTTCGAATTACGTGGATGTCTCTTTATTTTCGTAAATCCGTATTTTCGAAATTTTTTGAAATTACGAGGATTACTTGTATTTTCGAAAATTCTGTTTTTGAAAATTTCGAAATTACGAGATTTCCCGTATTTTCGAAATTTTTTTTTCGAAAATACGAGAAATCTCGAAATTTTGAGAATACTTTTCATTTTAAAGCGGTCCATTCGCGGTTTTCGAATTTTTTCAGAAATTCCCGGATTCTCGAGCGGACCGGATTTTGGTGAACTATACATTTAGTGCTTAAACAACACATAAACACTGTCCCTATGTATATTACTTTTACCTACCCCCACCAACATAGTACCTCTGAAAAACCCAATGTATTCCCATGTATTATAAATGTATTTATATAATATAAGGGATATATATATAATATAAATTAATCAGAATGAGAAAGTCAATACTTGGTTCTCAAACAATGCAGTTTTGACAGAGAGGACAATGTTTTTTAAGAGGGTAAATAAGGCATCTATGCAAAATTGGGGAAGCCACTATTTCACACAACCCCTTTCATTCAACCCCAGCAGACAATCCACACCTATGTAACATAAACAAATAACTGTGAGTTTAATTTCATTTGGTGGCCTAATTGTACCTCCAGTTATGTAATGGACAACTAACATTAACTGTATCAAATAGTAGAGGAATGCCCATTCCGTTGAAATGAAGAAGCCACTTGGATGAGTGATGAATAAAATTAAAATAATGCACAGTTGAATTTGACATAATATTCAATATACAATGACCTGCATAACCCAAAAACCTTCATAGCACTTACAAAAAACAAATAGCTGTCTGTGTGCAGGATGGCCATGCAAACTGCAGAGGAAAATTCACATGGCAACCCCAGATTTATCAACGTTTCGTTGTTATTAGGATTATGTAATTCTGATGAAGGTGCAATTCAAACTGAAAATGTTATGCTTTAATAAATCTGCAAGCTGGAGATGAGTGTACATACTTCCTCTATAAAATTAACAACAGTAAATCAATCAACAATTCAATATTAATGCAGGTCTCTTGCAGAATCATCTTTAAATTTATAGATGTCATAATTACAAATCCACAAAGCAATATAATTGACTTGGAATATGGTTGTAAACATTAACCCAATTTTCCAAGGTATTTCCTGTAACCAGTATCATAGACAGCATGTCAAGTTACATCCATCAAGTTAATGGAATCTGAAAATATTTCCCACCCTAAGTATTACTCTGTGTATTATACTATGTTTCAATGCATTTTATGTTGTATATATTCGCTACCTAGCAGCTTGGATATTTCTATCAAAGTTCAGCAATAAGCAGGCTTTTACAAATGGCTTCTGAAGGAAGAAATTTGAAACAACCCTAGAAACCTTATTTGATTTTGTTTCTCAAGCATTCCAAAAAAACTGTAGTTTAGATTTCCCTGGCAGATCTGTGCATTATTGGTTGACACCCGCACTAGTAATTTAATAAGGATCCATTTTATGCTAGAAATGAGTGTTTATTTTTCTGGTAAAAGCAACATTGCTCTGATGGGATTAACAATGCTGCCATTTCACAGCACAGACATAGCTGGAGATGTGATGATATTGGCATCTAAGAAAAAAATACATTAGGTAGGGGGCCTTATGTATTATTCATTAGGATTAACTCAGTGTCTGATTCTGTCTCCTTCCTTTCTTGTTTGTTTTCCTCTCACTACCTTCATACCATGCATCTTATTATCACCATCTCCTTTATGTTTCTATTCTCCATTCTTTTATATGTCTAGGAACTAGAGATGTAATGTGGGTTCGAATAGAACCTGTTTCGAAGTCCCAATGAAACTTTCACGGAACCCGGATTTTCTGATTTTCGATTTTATCGAAATCGAAAATAGACTTATCAATCGAATTGAACGAAAGTAATGATCGATTTCGTAACCCTTGAAAGTAATGATCGATTTTGGTACCCCTCAAAGTAATGATCGATTTGGGTAACCCTCGCAAGTAATGATCGATTTTGGTAACCCTTGAAAGTATGATCGATTTCGGTAACCATCGAATTTGTAATATCAATTACCCTCGAAAAGTAGCGCTTGATTTCGATGATTCTTGAAAATAGAACGTGAAGCTCGAAACAGCCGATCGTGAGAAAGATAGTTTTAATAAAATAAGTTTGAGTTATATTTACAAGTTCCACAGACCATTCCCCAGGCCTCTGTGTCATTTACAGTAACCTACTATTACTATTTGGCCCTTAAAATGGACAGAACTTTCAAAAAAAAAATTCCCTCATAGACTTCTATGGTGTTCGTTTTTGAGTTTCAAATGTAGAAAATTCGAAAATGGAACGACAACAACATTATTTTAACCTTAAACATTAAAGCACAGTGCATAATGTGTATTATACCAATTAATGGTAACATTCCACTACAAAATCTGAAAGTAAAATGACATTCATTTTTTTCTTTTTTTCTTACAAAACCTGGTTAATTAAACAGTAGTGACCAATGACATGTTCGCTTTTATTGTGAGACATTGTGTCTCAGCCAATCACTGACAAAGCTGAGGGCACGGAACAGCAGCAGCAGAATGCCAAGGACGAGTCATGTGAGAACTAGTTTGGGGGTAATTATGTAAAGTTTCAAGTTTAGTTTTGGGGGGTGGACATGCCCTTTAAACATATTATTATACATCTTTACAAAGTACTACTGGTAAGGCCTTATTTGAAAGACAAACTAAATTGTCACAGAACCACCAGCCTTAAGTTAAAATTAGGGGGATACATGGCAGGTGGCTATAAAAGAAAAAAGTTAAAAACGTCCAGCTGTCACCTCAGCAAGAGCGGTATTTTGAACAGTTCACAGCTCATGCATGCTGCTACCCAGGAAGGGAGGAATAGTTTTTTCTTTACGTCCATGGTATAGGGAGTTTTTTCAAGTTTTTTTGGGGGCAGAAAGGCTGATTATATAAATTGTTGGCCATTTTTTGATTTTCTGCTGGTAATTCCATTCCAATTCACTTTGTATATACAAATAAGGCATTACACAGAATCTAATCCCATTTATCCCCTTGAAGTCTGTTCTCTTCTGTCGGCATTGTTTGCTACTAATTGACTATGTTATCTACTAGAATCTACTAGAGTTTCTCTAAGCACAGACCCATTTACAGTAAGCAGCAAAGGGATTTAACCCTCCTCATGCATCAACCTATATTTGTCTACATAAATCTCTTCTGCCACGTTGCTGCAAATTCTTATACACTGTCTAGATTGGCCTGCACATTCAGATGATTTTAATGCCCTACATATTTCAGTATCAACAGCAAACACACAGCCCTTGTTTTCAATACCACATTCTAAATCATTGATTTAACAGATTAAATAAAAGTAGCTCTAATACATCACCTTGTGATACACACTTAAAACTTAGTAACACCTATACAAAAGTTCATTGAAACTACTACTATTTGTACACATTTGAAGACTGTATCTGCACAGATGTGTTAAGTCCAACGACATAGTAACACAGTAATACATCAAGTTCAACCCCTTGATGCATGCTCCCCCTTACACCAATCTAAACAATGAATAACCAATCAAGCATAATTATGTATACAATGCCAATCCAACAAGACATCTAAGATTCCTTTGAATGTGTTCAGCCAATACATGTTTAGAACATTCCACAACCTTAAATGCCTTCAAAGTGAAAAATACATACCTTTTCTTAGACCTTAGTTTATACATGAGTCATGTATGTGGCACAGTAACATATTTACTTCTAGTTCTAATACATATGCACATAAGATGGAAGTATGTTAATCAAGATTTATTTCTATAATCAATGTTAATTATTACTTTATGTAAGCCCGTGAGACTATCCCCATCCCGATGTTTATATGCAGGAATACAATGACCAGACTGGGAACATAAACCTACATATTCTAATATGTATTCCAAAGGAAAAAAACTAGTTCAGTGTGTTTGCCTTCCCAGTATCCTCCAAAACCACCTAACTCCACATCCTATTTACTAATTTCTTAACTTTTAAGCACTTCTGGTGTAATGCCTTGTGTTTGTTTAGTCTTGCCTTAATTTATGTTCTATTTCAGCTAGTTAAATTGGTTTATTACAATCCTTATTACAGTTGTATAAGTTTCTAATGGACTTTTCTGGGTTTTTTTTTTCTATTTCAGTTGTTCTGTTTAGCTCAAAATATTTCCAAATAAGTTTGGACCTAATCTTTTTACATTTATTAAAGTGCTGCTAAGTAGTGCAAAAATGAATGTTTTCTTTGTTTTCTCATCAGCCGCCTGTGCCAACATCTGTTAACAAAAAAACATTCAGGTCCCAAAAATTATTATTTGAACCCACACTACTATCTCATAATTATATTTATTTATTTTTTTGTATTAGGAAATGTGGATTTAGCTGGGGTTTTTTTTTTGCCCTCTATGGCCAATATTGAATCTCACTTTTATTATTGTTATGATATATTTTAGTTTGTATTATCCTCTCCTACAATTTTTTTTATTGTATTTGCTCCAAAATTGCATTTACTGATCTATAGCAATCACCAGAATTTTGGAAGAATTAATCCTGAATTTTTACAAACAGGGCCGTTTCTAGCCTTTTTGGTGGCCTAGCATGATCAGTTCGACAGTAGTGTAGTGCCAGCACTATCCCGAGTATTGCCATTAACACTTTCATGCCAGCAGAGTATTATCATTAAAGGAATAGTTCACTCGAAAAGTCTGATGATTGAAGCCCGGGAGGTTAAGAGCTATGCCTTAGCTCCTGTTCTTTAATCAACTAAGCAGGAGCCATGGATGCCTTATAGTGGATTAGACCTAGGAAGCAGTCAGAGATTTTCATCCTGCATCGGTGGATCACGCGAAAGGTATATACTTATGCTTGTGAAGGTTCTCATTCATCCAGGTCATGGTATATTGTTTGTATTCAATTTGATCAACTGTACTTGAAGTTTAGTTTTTTGAAGACGTTTCGCTATCATCCGACTGGCTTTCTCCAATTCAGAATGACTTGTACAAGAATCTTTGGCAATTATGTACCCTGGAAAATACCAATTAGCATATCACAGCCAAGTGTTAAGGGCGTGATTGATAGTGGCTAGAACTAAAGAACTAAACTTCAAGTCCAGTTGATCTAATTGAATACAACATAATATACTTACCTTTGTCCCTGGCCCTGCTCAATTGAAGAACAGGCGGAAAGGCATGGCTCTTTTGAGTGAACTATACATTTAACCCTTCATTGCCAGCATTTCCCAGAGTATTGCCATTAACACTTTCAGTGCCAGCAGAGTATTACCTTTAAAGGGTATGTCCACCCTTAAACCTATTTTTTAATATAGCCTTCCCCCTGGTCCCCCAGCCCCAACCGCATTATTTTTATTTTTAGAAAGCCCCCCAAACTCTACTTACCACCCTCCCCCTCTTTTCCTGCAAGGAAATGCAAGCAGAGGGCGGGACCGGCAGTCGCGTCTGTGATTGGCTGAGCAGCAGCCAATCACGGACGCGGCTGCCGGCAGCTCACTTCGGCGAGGAAAGAGGAGAGGTAAGTAAGTTTGGGGAGCTTTCTAAAAATAAAAATCATGCAGTTGGGGCTGGGGGACCAGGGGGATTACTATATTAAAGGGGATGGAGTAGGGAGGGGGGGGAGAGGGAGGAGAAGGGAGGGGAGGGAGGGGGATAAGGGCTGCAGTACGCATGCCAAACTTCTCCCGGAGGCCAGGTAGGAGGCAAAGTCCTATGGCCTCTGCTAGCCTCCTGGTGGGCAGTTTTTGGGACTTTGGGGGGGGACTACAGGAGAACCCTATGGAGCTGGGATGTAAGGTAAGGATTAAACTACACTACATGGTGGGGCCAGTATTTGGGGATTATAGTTTTGGGGGTGACATGCCCTTTAATCCTTTTACCTGCGATCATTAACATGATATACAGTATGTACCTGCTTTCCATGTCCCCTCCATTGAATTGTTCGCTCCTCACCCACTCTAAGTTCTAATTTGTGTAGTTGGGTGGGGAAGATAGAGGCGGGATGTGATCTCATGGCTGCTGTCCAGGGGGCCACTGTTAAAAAAGTCTGCGCAGCTCTACTTGACAGAACTGTTCTCCTCAGTTATCTTAGCTAAACTCTATCTGACCCGCTCCAGTGCAGACTTCACTGACAGTCTCTGAAGTCCTTGCTCCTTCGCACTGTGTGCGCATGTGTGCACACGTGCAAAGTACTGGAGATGCGTCGGAGGCGTCAGGGATTTCGGGACTGAGCGGGTCGGCAGGTAAGTGTCTCCTCCTCTCTCGTAGGATTTACTGAAGAACAGTATATCAGTTAGAAACAACTTACATTTTGCTGGACTACCCTTTAACCTTTGTTTACTAGTGGTCAACTTCCATAATCCCCTTCTTTGTTTTGGTCAACAAAAACAAGGTTATCAGTAAAATCAGCTGACTATTTTATATTACTCCTGGTAGGCTGTCTGCAATTGATGCTGGCTGGAAAAATAAACTGTTGGGTAACTAGCAGTGCATAGTGGGCTAACAAGACTCTTTATAAAAAATACATTGGCTGTGAGTTAAACTGGCAACAACTTGGAAGACTTCTTAGTCAAAAAAAACTACTTCTTAAATGTACGAAGTATCACACAATGCAGATGTTTTGGGGAGAGAAGCTTTAACATTATGACATAATGAGCTACTTCAAAAATTTCATTTGTGTCCTTTTGTTTTGAACATTAAACATTAGCTGGTATTTTTAACAAATGTGGCTCCTTATGACTTGTGAAGATGTGTGCAGTTAATCATG
Source organism: Hymenochirus boettgeri (assembly GCA_019447015.1). Lineage (NCBI taxonomy): Eukaryota > Metazoa > Chordata > Amphibia > Anura > Pipidae > Hymenochirus > Hymenochirus boettgeri. The sequence goes on along the minus strand of CM033470.1, from coordinate 104,199,590 downwards.
ATTGGGCAGCCTTAACATGCAGGGTATTTCTAGCTCTAAAATAATGCGCCTACAATAAAATGCTGCTGGAATAACTAACTTGCCAAAATGGAATAAAATGTTGTTTAATTTTTCTATTTTATTAGAGCAGGTTTACCTCAGGTTGGGGGCTGAGATAACAGTGACAGCACACGTGCCAGGCTGCTAATGTGAGTCCACCCCCATGCCCCAAAGCTCTGTCCCCATCTAACTCTATTCATATTTACCCTTAACCTTGTCTCCAATTGTCTGTAGACTTCAGTAGATCAATTTGACCATTGTTGTATTTCTTCTGGCACTTAAAATACACAATTTATAAATGGTAAGAAATTTTTACTCACACTTCTAATCTGCTCCTTATTTGTGACAAATACACTAATGCAAATTTGCATTTGTGATCATTTACTATTACTTTTACTTTTCTGCATAAACCAAATTATTTGAAATAGACTCACTGTGCATAACATTGGTCTACATTCATAAACAGCAGGACAAACACAGTTTTTTTAAAGGGGAAGTTCACTTATCTGCCAATTCAGCATTTTGTCTGTGTATAATAAATGAAACCAAAATACTGACTTCATGTTTTCAGGACCCCTAATAGAGACTGTTATGATCTTGCTCTTGACCCAGCGCCTGGGTTGATTCATTTGCTTAGTAGAGATCTGAATGTTTGACCCATCCAACAGCCAATCAGTAGAAATTACTGTTAGGGACATTCCAAGGTGGGTGCATCCTGAGAGAAGAAGACCGTTAGAACCTGCAATGTCAGCTCACTAATGTCAACAGCAGGGAATAACAAGGGTATGAAATCAACGATTTTTTCAAAATAGGAGAAATATGTAGAATAACTAAGTATGCATTACCAAAACTACACATTTTAACAAATATTGATCATTTCCACTGAACTGTCCCTTTAAGGCACAGCAATGCAAGGAAGATATGAAGTCATTGACAGACCACATCGGAAGGTTTGGGCATTAAGAGCCATTGTGACACATGGTATATCAACCAATATGATTTTTAATCAACCCAACCGAACAATATAGTGATCTACTTACCTTATTGCCTTTGTTGTTTCTAACACATTGTTGTTCTTTGATCAGAAGGAAACATTTCAGAAGGAATTTCTATTAGGTCACCAAAATGTAGAAAATTATAGACAGGAGCAGAAAAGTACTTAAACACAATCCGTAATGATTTCTTGAACTAGTAATTGTAAATGATGATCACTTTCCTTGGTAGCTTTACATTACTTGATATATTTTGCTTTGTAGCTGTTTACTACACTGGCTTAAAAACTTATTAGAAAAAACCCAATTTTTATTTTGATAAACTGATTAATGAGGGCACACACAGAATGCTTTCCAAAGTTGGTTATTTAGCATAATGTCCCATCTGAAATTTGGTGACAACTACACCATATCTATCACACAAAGGTTCCTGTTCAGATCATTGAAATGTTCTTGCAGTATTTATCTCAGCTTCATAGATTGAAGACGTTGATAAATGACTCAGCATCCCGGCCTTGCATTATTTTTAGTAAGTGATGACACTGCACCTCCCTTTGTTCTTTTGCCTTCCAGTAAACAATTCCGGAATGTTCCTAAGTAATATTAACACAATTTTACTCTGTATTCAATATCTGCAGGCATTTGTTGATTGTACGTCTCAGGTATTCAATCAGAATTCTTAAAATCAGCTCGCGAGATTATGAAGTAGCAGTAAGCATGCCAATTTGTATTCAAAAATAGTAAGATTTGTGATATGCTCAAATTAAAACATAATAATTCAAATTTAATGGCTTATTGACCCCCCTACTAGAGCTTCTAATAGTGCAACACACGGTCTTATCATTCATTGGTGGCTGGGGGGACTTTATTAAGTGCACAACAGTTTTAGAAGGCTACAGCAGAGAGAGACTCACAGGTGTATGTTAATAGGCTGGGGTTCAAATAGCTCCTAGCCACCACACCGAGCCTTTATGTCAATGGTAAGTGCAACACAGTCTTATTACTTAGGTATAATTCTGGGGGACTTGATTTTGAATGCACTACACCTTTAGAATGCTGAAGGCAGAGTAGGACTCGCATTAAGTGAGGACCCTTGACGTGGCATGTGGGCTTACATATATTTAGCCAAAGTGTGTATACTAACACCTCATTATTATTTAAATTATTTTTAGATAATCTGTGCACTGGCAATTTCCCCTTCTTTTATATGTACAATAATGGACTTTTTATCAGTTCTAGCAGCTGGTCAACTCCACATTATGGGTTAGACAGAGCACTGGCACTATGGTGCTTCTAGCAGCTGGTCAACACCGCAGCGTGGTTAGACCAAGCACTGGTGATTTTATCTGTGTAATGTGGGAGATTTTTATTAGTTAGGTAATGGTTCTTTTGTTTCCCTATCATCCTCTGTAATGTCAAACGTCTTTGTTAACATCAAATTTTTCAGAAAGAAATTTTTTCTTTAAGGGCATGTCCACCCCCAAAAAACTATAGAATTCTTGAAAGTGCCCCGATAGCTACTTACCTTTCCTCTATCCTCCGACATTCTGGCCAGCCGCGTCCCTGATTGGCTGCCTCTCAGCCAATCAGGACGCGGCTGCCGGTCCCGCCCCTGCTTGCATTCCGTGCAGAGCAGCGAGGAAAGAGGGAAAGTAATTAACTATCGGAGCACTTTCTAAGAATTCTATTACGGCGGTTGGGGCTGAGGGACCAATATCTATAACTATAAAAGTTGAAAAAAGGCTGGACATGCCCTTTAAATTTAGGAACTATACTAGATCTAGACCTTTAGTTAAAAATGTCAACAGTGAATTTACTGTTTTGCTTAAAAAAATATTAAAAAACAAAACAATAGTACTATTGCATACTGTCTGCCAATTACAGGCAAAAACTGTTTCTTCATTTTTATGAGCTAGACACCCCACACTCTTATTCTTATCAGGGATATAGCTCCCCGGTAGCCCTTTGTAGTATGTAGCTGTTTGCATATATTTATATAAACATAAAGTTGACATTTTTAAAAATGATTATCTCTCATTGTCATTATTAGACAGCATTCTTCCAAATGTGAATCAAAATGATCATGCAGTACCTATATATAATACTGTGTGCGCGTGCCCTTATGACGTCAGATACAAAAAAGGCAGGTCTCTACTTTTGGAGGAGAGTAGGCTGCCCAAGACTGCCTGTTCCTACACTAGCTCGGGCATTCTCCTCCAAAACGCGAGAGGAAGGTGCGACATCTGCCTGTTTTGTATCTGGTGCGTGATGACGGGCCAATGTGACGGACAAGCAAACGCACACACCGCGCTAGCAAATGATGCAATTTCTGGGGTGAAGTCTGTGATGCGTCTTTGCAAACTCGTAGGGGCAGTCCTTACAAAAGTATTAGACAGGAAACAGAGACAGCAACAACATTCCACCTCCAAAACTAAAATGTAACTTCTACTGGCCCCACTATGTAGTGTTTAAAATCCTTAACTTACTGCTCAGCACCTTATGGTTCTCCTGCAATGTCTTTTAAAGTCCAAGAAATTAAAGAGTAGGAACCATTTCTAGTGTAATTTGTTGCTGCCTGTAACTGTGTTCTTCATCCAGGTTTGCAACATGCTCAGTAATTACTATGAGGCACATGTGATAGATGGAATTTCAGATAGTTCAATTGGATATCTAAAGATAACTATTGTTTCAGTATTGATGCCCTTTTATACTTGTTACCTATACCTGTGAATGTGCAGAAAATGCTTGCAATAAACTATGATTTTTTGTTGCAGCATTGAAAGGTCTTTTTACTTATGTGCATCGTGACATGGGAATGGCGGCAACTCAAGAGTTACTATGTTGGGGGGGGGGGTTCCTGATGCCTGGAATCCCCCCTTTCTGTCTGCTTAGTGCGTCTGCTGTTCTACTTCTCCCGGTTGTCCATAGACTGTTATATATATTGATATATAGATTGTTACATTGTTAATTGAACTGTGAGTGATAAGCAGCATTTTTTTGTGATTGACAGCAGCATAGAGATCTGTATTAACATTTAACCTGCAGCTTGAGGTGATTGCTAAGACTGGGTCTATATGCAGATATATAACGGATATTACTTCACCTCTGAGTTCCCTGACCTGTATAAAGCATATAAAAAGTGTTTTAAAAAGCGTATTATCCCTCATATATTATATAGATACGGAATGCTTTTCCATATATTCTTTATACAGAATGATTGTTCAATGGTGCTTGTTCAAAGCTTGCTTAATTTTATTTTATCTAGTAAGCCGATAAAAGGTATCACAGCTCTACTTTCTCTCTCTTACTTATGGCTAACAAGGTACAAACCTCAACTATTGCATTATTTCAGTGTCAAAGATTCCCCTGAACTTCCTTACCTGACCGTCCCTCGTCGCTCCTACTGCTGACAGCCTCCCTAATTCCTGGTTGCGGCTGTCAGTAAATCCAACACGTGACGTCAATAACCTAAAACCAAGATCATAAAAATGATTAAAATGAGCCACTCCTCACCTCTCTATGTGTTTGGGGGTTATGTGTATCTATAGAAAAGAGTGTGCTGTTTATAAGAAGTCACCCCTTTTGCACTGCTGGACAATCTCACTTTAGCATAATCACATTGAATTAAAGGGTACTTTGGCCTCCATATAACAGCTAAGACGTGCTCTAAACAACACGGGGAGAAGGATTTCCTGCAGCACCTACAGTAGCAATGGTGTTCTTATACAGATGGGTTGCAAAACTAAATAACAGTTAATTAAACAGATGAAATCATAAGCCAATCTTCATAGTAAGACATCATTAAGACACCTGTTACCTCTCTAAACAATCATCTAAATAAACTTTACGTACCCATCATTATATATATATATCTGTTTGGTTTAAAAGGGCTGAATGGCTAACCACACTATACTGTACCTATTGATTCATTATAATAGTGCAGACTTAGCACTGCAGCATTGACAGTGATGACCAGATCTTAAACCTGACTCAGTCATAGCTGCTTGCACACAGCAGGACACGTCTTCAAAGTTGATTTTATGTCTCCTCTGCAGCTGGTTTGTTGGCAATATAAGTACCCTTGAAAGTCCCACTTGCATATGACAGACAGGTGTAGGGACCTTCTGAATGCAAAGTGTGGATGCTTGAGGCTAGCCCTCGGGGCGAAGGGGCAGGCAGAAGTGATGTCACTCAACCTACTGAATAGGAAGCTTGACATTCACCCCAATATAATTTCTAACAGGCTGCAGGCAGAGATGTGATTGTCAGCTCATTTTCAAGGTTTTCAATTAACCCACTTGTTTGGAGACCACAGTTGCCCTTTAAGTAAATCTTCCCTTTTATACCACAATATTAGCAGAAAGGAACCCCTTTGAATTTTTATTTTAGGTAAAACCTTTTTGTATTAATTAAAGGGCATTTATTTTGGGAAAATTAACTTTTTTTTTTTTTTCTTCCTTGTGTTCTATAATTCCCCCCACCCCCAGAGGGTCTTCACTTTCTCAGTTTCCCTCTCTGTCATGATCCACTAATTAAAAGAAGACGTGATTGCATTCCTCTACTCCTACTTGTGCTGTCAATCAAATCCTTGTGACTTGATCCTTCTCCCTGCTCAAGTTACTCCTCTTCTCCCTGCTCTGTTACAAACTTAAGATAAGAGCATTAGCTGGGGAGAGAGGTAGCTTTGACTACAGAGATAAGGCTGCACTTCTTGATAGCTTTCACTGATTGATGATGGTTTATAAAGAGAGAGATCGTATGCAGCAGCTTGCTTTCTATTGGCCTCTGTGCGTGGGTGTGTATTTCAGGATGTTGAACTTTTAACTCCTGCTGCACATGAAAGCATGACGGGCAGATGGTGCTTAGACATGGAGGAGGTAACAGAGGGGAGGGGGAAGGGGGAGTGCGGCAGAGAGATCTGACACCATGGAAAAACAGAGTCACTGACGAGGTAGGAGGAAGGCAGCACAGAGAACATGAATTAACTTTGCAATGGGGCAATTTATGTTTTTCACTATAGATGCCCTTTATTAGGACTATATATATGGTCTCTGCTCTTCTCCTGACTTCTCTTCAATCTTCTTCCCTGCTTCTCCTATATTCTATTCTCCATATTTTCTTTCTCCAGCTCATGATTACAATGAATATAATCTCTGCTCTTTGGTCACTGTTCTCCTCCACTTCTGTCTTACACTTTTATTTTTGTTTTATTATATTTTGGGGTAATTTTTTAATTGGTTGTACTTGCTTCTAAAGTGTTTTGTTCTTTTTTATTGTTAATTATTGTATATATGGAGCACATTTTATTACAACAATTTCTTTCTTCTCTGCTCTTCTAATCTTCTTTTGGTTCCACTTTATTTGAATTTTTAATATATATTTTGGGGACATTTTTTGTATTTCTTTGTGTAGTTTTGTAGTCTACTTTTCTGTACCTTTGGAGGAGGATTTTGTTATACATATATTGTTTATTTTTGGCCATTTTTCTTTTTTGTACTTTTATGTGTATATTGTTGTTTTATACCGTACATTTTATAGGAGAATTAATTGGAGAAACATTTTATTATAACATTTCAGAAAAATTGCAGCATGCTGGCCATTTTTTCTTCCAGAATTAGTAATTTTTTCAGCAGTTATTGATTTTGTTCCATCTTTCTGATTCTTCTAATGTTTGTTGCTTTTAACTCTCATCTCATTTGTTTCTCTATAATTATCTTCCTTGTTTCTACATTATTATCTTCATTTGTTTCTTCTTCTTCTTATTCTCATCTGTGCCTTCATCCTTATCTCTCTCTATTTCTTCATCACTATCTTCCTCTGTGTCTTCATCATCTCCTAGTTTTGGAAAAAGTTCACACTACATTAACATTTTTTTTTAAATACAATTAAAGGTATTTTATCTAAACAAGTTATTTAGTTATTTTAACAGTGTTATTTTTCATAAGGGTGCATATTTCTAATTTTTTTTACCTCGTATTGCCTAATAATTAAAAAACTCTGTTATTTCATTTTGGACTAAGGATGCTCTTCTGCTGCTCCATTATGAATTTATGCTCTAAGAGGTCTTATCTGATGCTCGATCTTCTGGATTTATCATGAAGCACCAATCCAAGAACTGTATTAATTCATTAGACCTGGAGAGACAAACATTGTGTGTCAAACAATAATTGTCAAAACTATAATTGGTTTAATTTATTTCTAAGGCAGACTGCTAAATATCAAATTAAACAACATAGATATATTATCCATTTTTCAAACATGTTCATTTAAAAACTTTTGTTTCATAAGAGAACAATATATAGCATCAGCCTGGCATCTTTTTGTTGAAAACAAAGAACGCATTTCATGGGTTTATCATTTAGGTTCAATTTCTATTTCATTAGACGCTGGATAACACTGGATTCCATCTGATGTGTGGTATAGAGATGTCAAGTGAGACATGATACTTTAGATTATAATATATGAATAGATCTAGAAATAGGTCTAAAAAATAACTCACCATAAATCAGGCTCTAGCTGCTTGGTCCATCCTTGAAATAGGTGAAGATATCTCCAGTAAATTAATATCATTGTGGCTAAGGGTATAAATAATAGAAACTGTAAACAATAGATGATAATCTTTAAATTGTTTACTTAATGGAGAAAAAAAAGACTAAATATATTGTGCTGGTATAAATTTAATTACATGCCTGCGTACTTCCTACACCCATTGCAGTGAATGGAAATCAATTCTTTCTTAATATGGTTAATAATGACATCTCAAATGCATGAACCCACTAGGCGTTTGGGTAAACCATACATCTGAAGTTGAGACCTTTTCAAAAAAGAAACTCACTGGGTAAATAAGTGAAATAAATGCCATGCACACCAACTTGCAGTCTTACATCAAAGTTATTTTTTCGGTACAACATTGTACCTTCTTCAGAACAAACTGTAAGAAAGATACAATATTGTACTGAAACATCACTTTTTGTTCCTGTGTATAATTTAATAAGTACACAGGACTGCAGTCTGGTGTGCATGGCATTTATCTCACTTTTGTTACATTTACTGTCTTTTGCCTCAGTCTGCCATTTGCACCCAGCACAAACGACCAACTATTCACTACAGGTTTGTGCAGGTTTCCTCGCCTGGTTTCTAACTTACTGGATCAGCTACTCCCACGGACACAGTACTATAATGAACTTTACTTACGTCGTTTTCCTTTGGCCATTTCAAATATCACGATCCCCAATGACCAGATGTCACTCTGAAAAAGAGAAATAGAACATTTGCTGTAAAAGCCAACATAACAAGTGCTTTTTTAGAAGTAACAAGGGAAAACGATTTCCCCCCATTCTTAACATGTAATATACAATGAGGAGAAAGGGTTACATAAAATAAAAAATAAATGTTAGATTGCCTTAACTATTAAGAACTGCCAAAGAGGAATCGTGAAGAGTCCTAGTCAGAAATCTTTTTGTGTTTAAAGGATGGACGAGTGGTTTGGACCAGAGAAAATCTTGAAGGACAATTATACCCTTTCCACTTCCATAGCTGTATAGTACCAATGGTGAGAACCTAAATCACTAAGCCCCAACCCTGGGTACTTAACCTAACAGCTTTTATGCCTATTTAAAGTTTTTTCGATGCTCTATTCCATTATAACCCTCTGCCACTGTCATTGACAGTTCTAACGATGTACCTAATTGGAAAATATGCTTATTGCAGCTTGACTTCTGACAGATAAGTGTATGACTGCTATTATTACCAGCACTTACTTAATTCCCTGGGGGAAGGCTGCACTTGCTTTGGATGCCATGGCAGTGGAGGACAAAGATACTCAAATGTATATAGGATTTTAAGTGTTTTTATTTTGCTATTTGTCCTGTGCTATACTTTTATTTTGCTATTTGTCCTGTGCTATACCCCAGTATTTATACTTACCGGTATGCTAATAAAGGGGTTTTATATATTTATCTAATTATGAGTGCGGTACTTTCCTATTCTCTTTGTTGTCTTCTCATTGGGTACATCACAGATTGCACAGGTAGGTCCCAGCACAAACATCAGGTAGGGTACCAGCACAATCTTTAGGTAGCATCCCAGCAAAAACTTTAGGTAGGGTCCAAGCACAAACATCAGGTAGGGTAGCAGCACAAACTTTAGGTAGCGTCTCAGCACAAACTTTAAGTAGGGTCCCAACACAAACATCAGTTAGGGTCCCAGCACAAACTTTAGGTAGGGTCCCAGCAAAAACATCAGGTAGAGTTCCAGCAAAACATCAGGTAGGGTTCCAGCACAAACATCTGGTTGGGTCCCAGCACAAACTTTAGGTAGAGTCCCAGCAAAAACATCAGGTAGGGTTCCAGCACAAACATCAGGTAGGGTTCCAGCACAAACATCAGGTTGGGTCCCAGCACAAACTTTAGGTAGGGTCCCAGCACAAACATCAGGTAGGGTACCAGCACAAACTTAAGGTAGCGTCCCAGCACAAACTTTAGGTAGGGTCCCAGCACAAACATCAGGTAGGGTCCCAGCACAGTTAAATCCTCCCTCTCAAGGATTATATAACTTCCACCTAAAGATCCCAGGCACTCCCCCAAATCTGCACACTCACACTGTATGAGAATGGTATGTGACACTAAATAAAATAAATACACCTATTCAGTGTCCCAACTCACACATGATCCTGGTGGTGCTGCTGCTCCCGGGTAAAGGAGAAGCCCTTTGTCTAAACGCTCATTACCTTCCTCCTTATTCCGGTTGTGTAAAAACCAGAACATTCCTGACACATACGCTAGGTAATCTTACGTTCCGCTTTTTACTCATTGATCTGGAATGTATCTGCCACTGTGTTCCGGTCCGGTTCCGCATTTTAATATACCCCGGAACATTACCTCCTGGCAAAATACAAGACAGAACATCACCGGAATTGCCAGAACCACTTGTAGTGAGCCCTCCTTCACGCTAGGGGCAGTTGATTTTCTGCGTTCCGGTCCTGTTCCGGGTTTTATTCATACCGTCTTAAACCTGAGTCATAGCTGCTCGCACACAGCAGGACACATCTTCAAATTGCACACAGCAGGACACATCTTCAAAGTTGATTTTATGTCTCCTCTGCAGCTGGTTTGTTGGCAATATAAGTACCCTTGAAAATCCCAATAAGCATATGACAGACAGGTATAGTATTTGGGGTTGAATAAAGACATATGTCCATCCAGTTCAACCCATCTTGCAATATCCTCATTTCCTGCCTAACATTTGATCCAGAGGAAGGCAAAAAAAAAAGGATATAGGCACATATCATAAGCACATGAGGTACAAGAAGAACCACAAATGAAGATATTATGTGGTAAACCCAAATTGAAATGATCACAGAAACAAGCAAACTTAGAAGAATACGAAGAGATGGAACATACAATCAAATAACTGCTGACAACCAAAAACTATAATTCCTGGAAGAAAAATTTTGACCCGTCCCGATAGCTAGCATCATTTTTTTGAATGTTATAAAATAAAATGTTCTATCTCCAAATTAATTCTCCTATAAAATGTGTATGGGTAATCAAAGAATCAACAATATACACATAAAACACTTCCAAAACAAACAAAAATAAACAATATAATGTATAAAAAGAAAAAAAAATCCTTAATCCAAGGTTCACGGAAAGTAGACTAAAAAACATTACACAAGACATGATAAAAATGTTCCCCAAAATGTCATTTATCACAAATGCAAAATAAAAGTGTGAACCAAAGAATAATATAGTCACACAGCAAGAGAAGAACAGTAAACGTTGTACAATAACAATCCTGCCCTCCATCATACCAAGACATACCGGTGAACAATAAAAAACACAAAACACTTACAACAAGCAGTCAAACAATAAAAAATTACCCTACCACCACAATTAATAAACAAAATACCAATTAGACCAAGTTGGGGAGAACTTGACACCAAGAAGCAAACCGATTCTATAATCATTGTGATCATAGAGCTGGAAAAGAATACCCACAATAATGGAGAATAGAATATAGAAGAAGCAGGTCCCAAGATGACAATAGAAGAGAAGCAGGATAAAGCAGAGACACAGACCATATAAAATGTCCTGATTAAAGGCATCTATAAGTCCAAAACACAAAGTGCCACCATTGCAAGAACAGTTTAATTTCATGTTTCTCTGTAGCCGGTCTTTCTACCCTACCTTAACTGTCAGTGTAATCTTTTTTTCCATGGTGTCAGATCGCTCTAAGCAAACACTCCCGCCCTTCCCCCTCCCCTCTGTCATACACCAAATCCTCACCATATGTCTAAACACCAAGCTACACCACCTCAAGCTTATCAATGATTCACAGCAGAAGTTTAAAATGTATCCCACCATCCTGAAATACACACCCACAGCACAGAGGCCAATAGAAGACAAGCAGTCTCAGGACAAGACACGAAGTAACAATACGAACAGTAAGTTTACTGCTGCAATCCGATCTCTCAATCTTTATACCACCATCATCACATACAGTGAAACTATCAAGACGTGTCAACCCTTATCTCTATCTCTCAAGTCAAAGTCTACCAAATCTTCTCCCCGAGCTAATGCTCTTTATCTCCAATTGTAACAAAGCAGGACGGAGGGAGTACTTGACCGCACAGAGAGAAGAGGGCTTACAAATGTCAACATAGGATTTTGAAATTCCAACAAAAAAAGCAACAAGTAGGAGTATGAAGGAATGCAACACACCTCCTCTTACTAATATAATTAGTGTATCGCAAAGGACAAGAGTGTCAAAAACACTGTCAAGAAGTGAAGACACTCTAGTGGGTGTACTGTATGGGAATTATAGACACACCAATGAAGGCAAAAAAAAAGTTCATTTCCCCAGATAAAAAAAAGATGCACCTTAATTATACAAAAGGTTTTACCTAAAATTACAAAATACAAAGGGGATTTCCCTTTCTACTTCTTCTAATAATAAATCTGTTGGGATTTACTTAAAATAGACAACTACGTGAGTCTCCAAAACAAGATTAGGGTATAATTGACAAGCCCTTCAACATGGTAACTGACACAAATCACAAATCTCACTCTGCCTGCATGCCTAGTGAGATATTATAATGGGGTCATGAATGGTTCAAGGCTTCCTATTTTTCAGTAAATTTGAGTGACAATCACACCTCTGCCCGGAACCCCATCCGCCCTGAGTCTGGCTACCTCAATGCATCCACACCATATGACATTCAAGAAGTCCCTACACACATAGATGTTTGCTAGAACACGACACAAAAACTTTGATTGACACAATAAAAAACTTCAAAGAGGATGATGCAATCGTTGCAAAGGGGATACTAAGATTAGAATTGATCACAAATTGGCTGCTAAGTGGACAGATACAATTCCAATGATATTGATGAAATGTACGTGATGACACATTTTGGACTTAAAAATCCCTGTGTGTGCTAACTATATACAACATATAAAATGGCCTACCTACTGTGTGAGTACGAACAAATCCTGTTATGAGGAAAGGGATCTTAGGTATATGGTGTCTACCAACTTAACACTGGTAGCAAGACAGATGCCAGGCAGCACAGCCAACCAGAACCAGCATGGTATTGTCCCCTATGATAATAAAGAAGAATGGTATGGATTACAGGAGAAAAATGTATTAATCTACCTCTCTACACAATTATTGGGTGGGTAATGGACCAAAAAAATCATTTGAATACATCCATTCATATCTTTAAAAAAATTGGGAAATCAACATGATGTACAAAAGGACATTCTTTGAAACAAATATGAAAATGTGTTCAGAGAAGGGCACAAATTACAATTAATAAAGGGATACTCGGTGTGCTGGTAGCTTTGACAACATAAGAAGGGAGACTGGACAAGTTAACAATTATAGTCGCTTGCAGAAAAGGCAAACTTGTGTGGGGATATGATTACTGTGTATAAAGACAGTTACGGCCCTCACTAACCTATCTGGGGCATTGTTCACCAATAGACATGTCAAAGGACACCCGAAGACATCCCTTAAGTGGAGAAAAAGTTTAGGCTTCAAGCTCGGAAATGTGTTTTACTTGAGAACGTTAAAGCTATGGGAACTGTCTTTCCATTGGACGTTGTTATGGCAGGTTCATTGGTCAGTTTAAAAAAAAGCTGGATGAGTTTCTGCAAACAAGGAATTTTGCAAGTTAATACTGGTATTGATACCTAAAGTAGAGTTGATCCAGGGAAAATTCCGATTGCCACTTATAGTCAGAAAGTTAATTTTTTCCCCCTTTAATAAATTTGGTTTTTTTACAACGTCCACTGGAAGACAGTTCCATAGCTTTAACGTTCTCACAGTAAAAAACCCTTTCCAAGCTTGAAGCCTAATCCTTTTTTCTTCAGACTTAAGGGATGTCCTTTGACATGTTCTATTGGTGAACAATGCCCCAGATAGTTTATTGTATGGCCCGTTAATGTATTTATACACAGTAATCATATCCCCACACAAGTGCCTTTTCTCCAACGTACATAATTGTAACTTTTCCAGTCTCTCTTCATATTCAAGCTACCCCAATCCCTTTATTAATTTAATTGCCCTTCTCTGAACCTTTTCCTTTTCAAAGATGTCCTTTTTGTACACAGGATTCCAAAATAGCACGGCATATTCCAAATGAGGCCTTACCAATACTTTGTAGAGAGGTAGAATTACATTTTTCTCCCTTGAATCCATACCTCTCTTTATACAAGACAATACCATGCTGGCTCTGGCTGTTGCTGCCTGGCACTGCTTGCTACCTTTAAGTTTGTTATCCACCAAAACTCTAAGATCCCTTTCCAACAGGGATTCACTTAACACAGAGCCATTTATAGTATAAGTAGCACAAGGATTTTTAAGTCCAAAATGCATCACCTTACATTCATCAACATTGAATTTCATCTGCCACTTAGCAGCCCAATGTGACAATCTATCTAGATCCCCTTGCAACGATTGCACATCCTCTGAAGTTTTTAATGGTCAACAAAGTTTTGTGTCGTCAGCAAACACAGGTGTTAGGGACTTTCTGAATGCAAGGTGTGGATGCATTGAGGGTTAGCCCTCAGGGCGGAGGGGCAGGGCAGAGGTGATGTCACTCAACCTACTGAAAATAGGAAGCTTGAACATTCACCCCAATATAATATCTCACAGGCTGCAGGCAGAGATGTGATTGTCAGCTCATTTTAAAGGCTTTCAATTAACCCTAACTTGTTTGGAGACCACAGTTGCCCTTTAAGTAAATCCCCCCCAGATATTAGCAGAAAGGAACCCCTTTGTATTTTAATTTTAGGTAAAACCTTTTTGTATTAATTTAAGGGCATCTATATTGGGAAAATGAACTTTTTTTTTCCTTCCATGTGTTCTATAATTCCCCCCCACCCCCAGAGTGTCTTCACTTTCTTCAGTTTCCCTCTCTGTCCTGAGATACACTAATTAAAAGAAGACGTGATTGCATTCCTCTACTCCTACTTGTGCTGTCAATCAAATCCCTGTGACTTGACCCTCTTCCCTGCTCAAGTTACTCCCTCCTCCCTGCTCTGTTACAAACTTGGAGATAAGAGCATTAGCTCGGGGAGAGAGGTAGCTTTGACTGCAGAGATAAGGCTGCACTTCTTGATAGCTTTCACTGATTGATGATGGTTTATAAAGAGAGAGATCGTATTGCAGCAGTAAACTACTGTTCTTACTTGTCTTCCGTGTCTTCAGGACAGCTTGCTTTCTATTGGCCTCTGTGCGTGGGTGTGTATTTCAGGATGTTGAACTTTTAACTCCTGCTGCACATGATAAGCTTGACGGGCAGCTGGTGTTTAGACATGGAGGAGGTAACAGAGGGGAGGGGGAAGGGGGGAGTGCTGCAGAGAGATCTGACACCATGGAAAAACAGATTCACTGACAGAGGTAGGAGAAAGACAGCACAGAGAACATGAATTTAACTCTGCAATGGGGCAATTTGTGTTTTTGACTATAGATGCCCTTTAATCAGGACATTTATATGGTCTTCTCTGCTCTTCTCCTTGCTTCTCTTCTATCTTCTTCCCTGCTTCTCCTATATTCTATTCTCCATATTCTTCTTTTCCAGCTCATGATCACAATGATTATATCTCTGCTCTTTGGTCACTGTTCTCCTCCACTTCTGTCTTAACTTTTATTTTTGTTTTATTATATTTTGGGGTAATTTTTTAATTGTTTGTACTTGCTTCTAAAGTGTTTTGTTGTTTTTTTATTGTTACCGTAATTATTGGTATTTATGGAGCAGGATTTTATTACAACATTTCTTTCTTCTCTGCTGTTCTAATCTTCTTTTGGTTCCACTTTATTTGCATTTTTAAAATACATTTTGGGGAACATTTTTTACATTTCTTTGTGTACGTTTTTTAGTCTTACTTTTCTGTACCTTTGGATAAGGATTTTCTTATACATATATTGTTTATTTTTGGCCATTTTTCTTTTTTTGTAATTTTATGTGTATATTGTTGTTTCATACCATACATTTTATAGGAGAATTAATTGGAGAAACATTTTATTATAACATTTCAAAAAATAATGCAGCTATCCTGGCAATTTTTTCTTCCAGAATTAGTATTTTTTTCAGCAGTTATTGATTTTGTTCCATCCTTTCTGATTCTTCTAATGTTTGCTTTTTACTCTCATCTTCATTTGTTTCTACATAATTATCTTCATTTGTTTCTTCTTACTTCTTCCATCTGTTGCCTCATCCTTATTCTCCCTAATTTCTCAGCCACTATCTTCTCGGTGTATTCATCATCTCCTAGTTTTGGAAAAAGATCACACTACATTACATTGTTTTTTATCTAAACAAGTTATTTTAGTTATTTTAACAGTGTTATTTTTCTAGGGTGCATATTTCTCAATTTTTTTTACCTCGTATTGCCTTAATAACTTTAAAAAACTCTGTTATTTCATTTTGAATAAGGATGCGTTCTGCTCGCTCCATTATGAATTTATGCTCTAAGAGGTCTTTAGCTGATGCTCGATCTTCTGGATTTATCATAAAGCACCAATCCAAGAACTGTATAATTCATTAGACCTGGAGAAACAAACATTTGTGTCAACAATAATTGTCAAAACTATAATTGGTTAATTTATTTCTAAGGCAGACTGCTAAATATCAAATTAGACAACATAGATATTATTACCATATTTTCATAACATGTTCATTACAAACTTTGTTTCATAAGAGAAAGAACATATTAGCATCAGCCTGGCATCTTTTTGTCGAAAACAAAGAACCATTTCATGGGTTTATCATTAGGTTCAGATTTCTATTTCATTAGACGCTGGATAACACTGGAATTCCATTTGAGTTGTGGTATAGAGATGTCAAGTGAGACATGATACATTTAGATATAATATTAATAGATCTAGAAAATAGGTCTAAAAATAACTCACCATAATCAGGCTCTAGCTTAGCTTGGTCCATCCTTGAAATAGGTGAAGATATCTCCAGTAAATTTATATCTTGTAGGCTAAGGGATATAAAAAAAATAATAGAAACTGTAAACAATATTGATAAACTTAAAATTGTTTACTAAATGGAGAAAAAAAGACTAAAATATATTTGTGCTGGTAAAATTTAATTACATGCCTGTGTACTCCTACACCCATTGCAGTGAATGAAATCAATTCTTTCTTATCATGGGTAATAAATGACATCTCAAATGCATGAACCCACTAGGCGTTTGGGTAAACCATACATCTGAAGTTGAGACCTTTTCAAAAAGAAACACATCCTGGGTCAATAAGTGAAATAAATGCCATGCACACCAGACTTGCAGTCCTGTGTACTTTATTAAGTTATGCACAGGAACATCAAAGTGACGTTTCGGTACAAACATTGTACCTTCTTCAGACAAAACTGTAAGAAAGGTACAATATTGTGCTGAAACGTTACTCTGATGTTCCTGTATAATTTAATAAAGTACACAGGACTGCAAGTCTGGTGTGCATGGCATTTATCTCACTTATTGTTACATTTACTGTCTTTTGCCTCAGTCTGCCATTTGTACCCAGCACAAACGACCAACTATTCACTACAGGTTTGTGCAGGTTTCCTCGCCTTGTTCCTAACTTACTGGATCAGCTACTCCCACGGACACAGTACATAATGAACTTTACTTACGTCGTTTTCTTTGGCCATTTCAAATCACGATCCCCAATGACCAGATGTCACTCTGAAAAAGAGAAATAGAAACATTTGCTGTAAAAGCCAACATAACAAGTGCGCAGGGACCAAGTTCTTTTTTAGAAGTCACAAGGAAAACGACTTCCCCCATTCTTAACATGTAATATACAATGAGGAGAAAGGGTTACAATAAAAAAAATAAAATGTTAGATTGCTCTTAACTATTAAGACTGCCAAAGAGGAATCGTGAAGAGTCCTAGTCAGAAATCTTTTTGTGTTTAAAAGATGGGACTGAGTGGTTTGGACCAGAGAAAGTCTTGAAGGACAATTATACCCTTTCCACTTCCATAGCTGTATAGTACCAACGGTGAGAACCTAAATCGCTAAGCCCTCAACCCTGGGTACTTTACCTAACAGTTGTTATGCCTATTTAAAGTTTCTTCGATTCTCTTTCCATTCTAACCCTCTGCCACTGTCATTGACAGTCTACGATTGGAAGATATGCTTATTTGCAGAAAGTAATACTCAAACGTGTGTTGAGGCACAGTACATTAGTATAGTTCCAGTGGGCAATAGTGCAGAAACTAAGAAATATTTATTCAAAAACAACAAAGAGAATAGGAAAGTACGATCATCATAATTAGATAAATATATAAAAACCCTTTATTAGCATAAGTATAAACACTGGGGTATAGCACAGGACAAATAGCAAAATACAAAAACTTAAAATCCTATATACATATGAGTACCTATGTCCCCTACTGCGATGGCTTCCAAAGCAAGTGCAGCCCTCCCCCAGGGAATTAAGTAAGTGCTGGTAATAATAGCAGTCATACACTTATCTGTCAGAAGTCAAGCTGCAGCTGAATAGTCACCCTGCTCGAGCTCTTTACTCATTGGCTCCCTCTTTTTGTACCCTGCTGGAGCTCTTTACTCATTGGCTCCCTCTTTTTGTGCCCTGCTCGAGCTATTCTCCTGTTCGACCCCCTTTGGTGACTATTCAGTTGCAGCTTGACTTCTGACAGATAAGTGTATGACTGCTATTATTACCAGCACTTACTTAATTCCCTGGGGGAAGGCTGCACTTGCTTTGGATGCCATGGCAGTGGAGGACAAAGATACTCAAATGTATATAGGATTTTAAGTGTTTTTATTTTGCTATTTGTCCTGTGCTATACCCCAGTATTTATACTTACCGGTATGCTAATAAAGGGGTTTTATATATTTATCTAATTATGAGTGCGGTACTTTCCTATTCTCTTTGTTGTCTTCTATTGGGTACATCACAGATTGCAGGAAAGGACTGGAAAACCGAGGGAAACTTAATGTAAGTGTGAACAGCTGCTATGCAACTTTGGAAGAAGAGGAGTAAGTAGGAGGAGTGAGTTTAACTATCATTTAAGATAGCAATTAAATATAACCCGATATCTCTGGTATATAAGAATCATCTGAATACAGCTTTCTATTAATAATGTCAACATAGAAAATAATAGTGACTATAGCTCAGAAAAACAGGACAGCAATATAATAAGTAAACATATATCATACCTTGGCATTGTATCCATCATTCTGTCCTAAACTGCAGAGGTGGACCTCAGGTGCTAGATAATACATGGAACCTCTGCAGTTTTCTGTTTTGTCCTCAGTCCTATGTAGTTGAACGGCCACACACGAAATCAGCTGTAATGGCAGATTGTACTTTAAATAATTGTTTAAGTTTTGGATAGAGAATTAAGGCAAAATTAGTAAAATCACAAATAAATGTAGAAAACATACAAATAATTTAGGTGTTAAAAAAGTAAATCAGGCATATAAATGTTTCTTCTCTTTTTAAAAATGATTTAAAAATGTTATCAAAATAAAAAGAGACAACCTGTAACATTCACCTCAGTTGACACAATTCTGCCCCACTGAGCTGCATGTTTCTGTGTGTGGGGACTGTGGGGTGAGGACAAGAGAAGAGCTAGGGCATCTCATCATGGAAGACACTGATCCTAGAAATGCTGCTATATAAAGTCCACTAACATGCAATGTTACGTTTCTGATTAGTCACTTATCCTGTTCTCTTCATAAGCTTCCTGCCATCTGTTTATTATAATGAACTAAATTTTCCTTACCAATTTTGACTTGACCATCCTCTGAGAAAATTATATTTTCTGGCTTTATGTCTTGGTGGATAATTCCAGATTGGTGCAGATACGACAGTCCCTGGGGAGGATAATAGCATTCATTTTAAAGTTGTAGTTTTCTAAATTTGATTATTCAACATTGTCCCTTTCATTCCAATAAGAATTTCGAATATCAAATTATTATATTATTGTACATATTCTGGATTGAAAAACATACAGTTTACCAGTCCTACCTGCAATATCTCTTTTGCAATATATTGGATCCATTGCTCATGCAGATAACAAGTGTACACATGGAAATGCATATTGATAAGATCATACAGTGATCCACTGCCACAAAACTCCATGATTATCTACAATACAAATAAAATAATTTATGTTATATTGTTATGTTGTTATTGTCATATATGTTTACCAGCTGTATTTTATTCTGTCATATCTATTATATTTATATATACAATATAAGTAATAAAAAACTTACCCATAATGCTCATTTCCTGGGTGGATCTGGTGTACACAGGCATCGTAACAATAAACAATATTCTTGTGCTTTAATTTTTGAAGGATAAGGATCTCCTGCAATTGATCCTCCTTTTCATCCTGAATATATATAACAAAAAAACATGAACATCCAGAATGGCAATTTAATCAAAATATTTCACAGTCAGTGTTAAAGGAGTTCACAATACTAGAAAACCAAATCACATACTTAAAGGGTAACTGTGGTCTCCAATTCTTCCAAACTAGTAAGAACTATATAAAAAGCCTTGCATCATACCTTCAAAATAAAACCTAAATCACATCTCTAGATGCATATGGCTCTCTTCTCAAATGTCATTTGTCCGGTACTTCCTGATTTCCCCAGCATTAAGTCTTTACTGAGCATGCTTCTCCCCCGGGGCAGAGGTGCTACGCGAGGTAAGGTGATGTCACTAAAGCTACTGGAAGCAGGAAGTTTGAACACATTCACCCCAATCATTTCTCACAGGCTGAAGTCAGAGATGTGATTGTCGGCTCATTATAAGGAAATACTGCAGGCTTTAATTTAACCCTAACTTGTTTGGAGACCACAGTTGCCCTTTAAAAATTAATCAGTAATCAAAACAGATGAAGCCTTTAATACATAAAAGGACATACAATGTATTTCATATGGTTGTCTGTAATTCTAGGTAGTTGTGAGTATAGCCCATATATATCATGATATCCATACATGTACCAATTGCTAATTTCTCTTTATCCCAGTTATTAGTAAATATATGGTGTTTAGATGAGAGCATCTTTGCAATTTTCATTAAACTACAGAATTCAAATGAAAAGTTGTGCATTACCTCTTCAATATCTACACACTTTGACGGCAACTTCCAAGTTTTGATGCCTTAGTCGACTCTTTAACAAAAACAGAATAGGTTTGTTATAAGTTTAAGACTGAACCCGAAAATATAATTTAGAAAACAGGAATGTTAATATTTGAGTCAGATATTCCCATATATAACTTACCTGATATACTTTCCCGAATGCACCTGCGCCGATGATCTTAAATCCCTCAAATCTATGTGCAGGTATTCAGAACAGTGATAACAAGGGCATTATGTTTCCCCACAGATTTTACAGTCTATTTATTTAAACAATTTAAATAATTACATTTGCAATGTCTTTCCTTCTGTCAACTAGGAAAAGTTATCATATGAAATAGGACTGGGTAATGACGTTTTAGAATATGTAGAAATATAAATCAAGTGTGGTGCACTATCATTCAGGAAGTTAAGAGGGTAATCATGGGGATAAAAGATAAAGACATAAAAGAACACGAAAGTATCCCCTCAGTGATACCCTCTGGTTATGGCAAACCAAGGTTAGTGAGAATTAAAATGTAAAACTTTATTAGGTATACATTAAAAGTTACAAAAATGTAACAAAAAAGTTGAAATCCAAAAGAGAGTGCTCTTATTTGTATCACCAGATAGTGGTAGGATGGACTTACGCTCAGACCCACTAAATCCTACCAAATAGTATAGAGTGGGAGAATTCTCTCCACTACAATTCCATCCGGTACAGAGGCACTCAATAAATCAATAGTGCTAACATAGCTCACACGATATGGTGAACTGGATCCTGTATTGATTATTGGTGCCTCTGTACACAGATGGACGTTGTAGTGGAGAGAATTCTCCACTCTATACTATTTGGTAGGATTTAGAGAGACTGAGCGTAAGTCCATCTCCTACCACTATCTGGTGTATCTCTGGAATAAGAGCACTCTCCTTTTGGATTTTAACTTTTTGTTACTAGTTTGTAAATGTTAATGTAATACCTAATACAATTTGTACATTTTAATTCTCACTAACCTTGGTTTGCCATAACCGAGAGGGTATCACTGAGGGGGATATTTTCGTGTTCTTATTATGTCTGATTTTAGAATATGTGACAGCCTATGTCATGTGCTGTAATAGAAAGTCACCTTAAAAAAGTGCAACTATGGCTACCACCCATTGGGCATAACTAGGAATCATTGGGCCCCCTTGCAAAACTGGCACTATCAGTGTTTTCCAGTTTCTGCAATATTGTCATATATCTCCCTGCTTCCCTGGTATTACACCCCTGCTACCACTGGTGTCTAATAATAAACCTTGCAAGCCACCAATCCCTTCTTAAGTCATACTAACCATTGTTAATAGAGAAACATGGTGCAACAACAATTCCTGAATTCCTGTGTGTTTAATGTGAACTTTTGTACTTACGAAGATACCCTGGATGTCATCTTGTTCCTTAAAAATAAAAAAGTTTACCAATTTCATTTAATAAAAATAACAAAACTTGTACTTTTAACTGTTACTTGTTTGTGAAATAAACCACTATTACAAATAGATCTACTTTATTTTCTACTTACTGTATCATTAAAGAGGGTCTGGGTGTTGGATATCCTAAAGGGAAAACAATATTATGAGTTGTGTTTACATGTAAAAGCATTATATAACTCCTAATTACATAGTCAAACACTATCTTCATTCATCATACCCGTGTATTACCAGTAATACTACCATGGCCACTGACCTGATCAAAGGTGTTTAAATGGTGTGTGGAACTCATTTGATAAATACTGCTCCTGATCACTCACAGAACACCTTACTTTGGACAGAATTTTTTTTTCAAAGGGAAAGATCAAATCAGAGTGATCGATTGGTAAATGGCACAAGCTGTGAAATATAAAGCATATAAAGGGTGGCATTAACATGGTGTTGATTAGTTTATGGGCTGGGTACCAAATCAATTACCTCAAAACAGCTATGCCTAATCACTACAATGTTTTCACTGTTCTATTGTATCTTTTCTCTACTTACATCAAATCCAGATGGTAATTCAGCTCGTGCTAAAGGAAAAGACAATCATGATATTTTTTTTTTATTAAAGAATTGCCAGCCAATTTAACATTGAATTAGATATAAAACAAATTTGTTTTCACCTGTATACAATCATGTATAGTATCTTTAAAGGGCATGTCTACCCCCAAACAAAAAATTGCCCAACTGCTGGCCCCACTGGATAGTGTAAAAAAAAATACCTTACCGTACCTTAATCTTTTACTCCATATGGTTTTCATGCAGTGCCTTGTGAAAATCCAGGCAACTGAAGAGTAGGAGCTGTCTGTGTGTAAAATAGTTTCGGCCTCCTTCTTGTCCTCTAAGAGACTCTGGCATGTGCTGGGGGACTCTCTTGCTCTCTCCCTCCATCCCTTTGTGTCCCTCTGTGCTGTGATTTCCCTTTTTTTTTTAATGCTTACACTGTATGGACCACCCACCTAATCTTAAACGCCATATTTACATGTGTAAAATTAGACCAGAACTGTACTTGCGCTCCTTTATTCCCTCAGATCCGTCTGAAGACCGCCAGCCACATCCGTGATTGGTTGGTTTCCAGTCAATCACAGACAAGGCTGCTGGTCACTCCTCTTCTGAGCTTCCATTCCCAGAAGAAACAGAAGAGGCTTAGGCCGAGGAAACAAAGGTGGGTAAATACAATTCTGGTCTGATTTTAAGACTATGGTGTTTAGAGTTAGGGGGGTCCCCTACAGTGAGGGCATTTCTTGATTTGAACATGCCTTTTAAATAACCATTGTTCATCATCTGTACTCAATAGGAATAGATCAACTGTACCCTGAAATTATGGTGTATGGTGATATGGTGTGTCCACTAAGGAAAGTTGCAGAAATCCTGTTTTATGCAAACAGGTATTCATTTTGGGTGGGTTTCAATCAAGTGGACTTTTTTATCTAGCAAAGGCTGGACCATAGCCTCTATTTACTAATGTTTAATCAAAATAATAAATATTCCCATTGTAGCAGAAACAGCAGTATCAGGCCCAATAGAAGAGAAAAGGACTGGTGTGAATAAGGCAGTCCAACTCCAGTGGATGACAGGTATAGCCCATGAAGGTAATAAAAAAAAACATGTTTGGTTCTATTTTAAAATTTAGTTCTTCTTAAAAGTTTACCGAAAGGCTGAGCTCCAAAGTAAAAGTAAAATTTTGCCTTGAGTATCTTACCAGAGGTGTTTCCACTTTCATTCTGTTCCAAAGCTTGGCTACCCACTATTGTAGACTGAACAGGAAAAAAAAAAGATAATAAGAAATGCACCAACAGATATAAAAAATACAACTATTTCCATATGAGATGAATATTCTTACCATAGAGGTTCACTACACCATCATATGCCCCAATGCAATGATATCTTCTATTGGAGACTAAAAAAAAGAACAGGTAGGTATAAGATTACAAGAAATTTACTAATATATATTTTAAATGATATATAAGATTATATATAATGATATAATCTTATATATCTATATAAAAATGAATAGGCTTACCAGAGAGGTGTTTACACTTTCATTCTGTTCCAAAGCTTGGCTACCCACTATTGTAGACTGAACAAGAGAAAATAAAAAAAGATATAAAAATGCACCAACAGATATAAAAAATACAACATATTTCCATATAGAGAGATGAACTATTCTTCCATTAGCGCTGTCCACTACAGGTAGGTATAAGATTACAAGAAATGTACTAATATATATTTTAAATGATATATAAGATTATATATAATGATATAAACTTATATATCTATATAAAAATGAAGAGGCTTACCAGAGAGGTGTTTCCACTTACAATCTGTCCCAATGAATTGTCATCTAATATTGCAGACTGGAAAAGTAAAGGATAAACATAAAATTGAAAGAAATGCACTGATAGAAATAATAATATTATGATATATTATTCTCTAATATATCGTATTATATAGATAACTTCCAAGACCTCCACTGAATCTGACTTTTACTTTTTGTTCTTGAAGACTGAAAAAGGATTACATGACTGATTACACATTATACAATCACTGTAATACAATGTAGGATATTAACCATAGAACATATATGGGAGACAGTCAATTGGAGTATATGTAAAATATATGAAACCCACCAATGTATGAGATAGGCATGTAAGGGGCTATTTTAAAGCAATCTATGATTTAGACAGGTTTTTACATTATATAATCTTATGCTCATATATACATTCAAAAATTTACATTACAAAATTTAAAGTCTTACCTTCCGTATGCAGCCAAAAATAATTAAAGCAGCAAAACGCCTTCTTAAATCCTTTTTTGAAGCCTTTCCAACCATTTGCTGGTTTAACAAGCTATCAATCAAGTTAAAATACAAACAAAAATTAGTTCTATGTTTAGTCATATTCTTTAAAAATCATTTTAAAATCGTTTTATAGACAATCTGGAAAACATTTTAATATCTCATCTTATGGTGAAATCAAAACATGCAAAATATAAGGATTGTATTGGATTAGATTAGACCTAAGGAGAAGAAGACAAAATAAATGATATGCTGGATGTTTTGTTCTTGTTCTAGCCTATATCAAAGCACTGTGACAGCTTGTGTAAAAATGCTTGGTGTTAAACTGGGATGGTTAAAAGATTTTTTTTGGCAGAAACCTTAAATATGTATTAAATGATAGCCTGGAATACATTAAAAGAAATCGTCACTTTAGAATTCTTTTGGTCACTCTAATGAAAACTAATACACTATTTTGTGAAAATACTGAAATTGAGAAAAAAAAATCTACTGACCTCTCCAGAATCAAAAAGACAACTGATTAATTGTCCAGGGTTGTTGTTATAAAGTGTGTGTTGCTATGGAAACCTACTATGACCATCACAATGCAACATTGCTGAGCACTGGCATGAAATTAAGAGAAATATGACCCTGTTTATATGTATTGTTATTTTTTTACTTGCTAGCTACTCCTAAACTGAGAAGAATGGGATAAAGAAAAATAAATAATAAAATCTACTTAATCTGTTAACTGAAACAAATGTGACAACAGTGGCAAGACCTTACTTCATATATACATTATGGTCCTATTTCCAATGGCCCCTAAACCTACCATCACCTTTTGTCTGCTATATACTGCTTGCATTAGTGGACTACCTATATCAGACTAATTACATTTTACACTGATAAAAATCCTCCATCCATTTACACTGATAAAAAATGACTCCTCCTTTATTTCATATATGCTATTGATCTATGCTATTGTAAGCTCTACGGGCAGGGACCTCCTTTCCTTTGTTGCTAAGCTCTAGCTCTTATAAGTTTATTTATATTTAAAATTTAATATATTTATGTACGAACAATTTATGTATTTGCCCCCCTGTATGACTTTTTTGTATTTGTTATTGTACAGCACTGCGTCCCAAAGTGGCGCAATATAAATAAAGTATTCATATATATATTCATATATAGATCTGGGGCCCAGCATACAGCTCAGCAATTTATTTAATATCTGGGTACTTATTTATCTCTTTACATCTCTTATCTGGATATAATTTATTGTACGCTCCGTAAAGGATATCTATACCAGCCCCAAATAGAAAGTACCTGGGGCTGGGAGTAGGATTGATTTTTCCTACCTCCACAATATCATTCATTAAGGAGCTACAGCACTAACAGTTTTCATTTGCTGGACAGAGCCGGCCTTTTGATATGAGCAATCTGTGCAACTGCACAGGTTGTATTATCAGGGGGGGCGCCAGGGGGAGTCTTGCATCAGTACTACAGCCCCTCGTTATGACCTGCAATCAAACATATATCAGCACAAACCCCACAGACAAAGCCCCAACACACATAAGCCTCACTTGTGTCTGTATACTGTGTCTTTCTGTCTGTGCATTAGTGTGTTACGTGTTTATATATATACAACAATACTGAAGTTACTGAAAATCAGTAAGTCAGGAGGGGAACTTGATTGAAGCAGGCCAAGGCAAGCGCATCAGCATATTGTGTGTGCCATAGTTTGGAGGAGTGCTAGGCACCAGTACCAAATCTTACATAGGGTGCATTAATCCTAGTCCTGACTATTCCTGTATTAAGATAGTGCTGAAGCCATGAGGAAAACTGGCAGTATCTTAGGAATTACCAATCCTAAATTCCTGTCCCATTTACTTTTCAGTTAACTGTTTTTTTTTAATAAACTCTAACACGAAAGTTATCCTTTAATGCCCATTTACAGTTTACTTCTTTTTTGACAGTTGGGACTCCCACATAGACTAAGTTGTACCCATTTTACATAATATTTCTCTCTCAAGTACCTTAATCAATTGTTGGATCTATCACTATATCACAAATCTGCTGCCTTTTGTATCTGTTAAGCTTTGTGTATAATTCTGTATATGGCCTTTACGCAAAGTGTGGTAAAAAATCAATTTGAATAAAAGGATGTTCAATTTGTTCAATTTTTGTTCATGTTTCATTTTAAGGGACATTTCTACAAAATAAAAAATCTATTTTGCCAGAAAGCCCAAATATGAATAAACGGATTATTTGGAGAATGTTTTAGGTGTAATCAGCATTTTAAAATTCTTTGTCATTTATATATATTACTGAATCTCTAACTCTTTATATGTGTGTGGAAATACTGAAATTAAGGAGAAAATAAAATATGTACTAACCTCTCTGGTTCAAAAAGGCTACTGATAAAAACCAGGATTGTTGTTCTGAAGTGTGTGTTGCCATGGAAACTATTATGACATCATGATTTACTCTTGTATCTTATAAATTAAAAACACAAGCAATTTTAGCAATCTTATTGCTCCAGCCCCTGTCTGTGGGAAATATGGGCTAATGTAACATTAAACTATCTTTTCAGGGCATGTTTAGGGGGAGGGGGGGTTCCTAGTGCCTGAATCCCCTTTTCTGCCTTCTCAGGCAGTCTGCTGGTCCACTTCTCCCGGGTCCATAGACTTTATATATTGATATATAGAGTGTTACATTGTTAATGAACTGTGAGTGATAAGCAGGCATTTTTTGTGATTGACAGCAGCATAGAGATTCTGTATTAACATTTAACCTGCAGCTTGAGGTGATTGCTAAGATGGGTCTATATACAGAATAATACGATATTACTTCACCTCGGAGTTCCCTGACTGTAATAAAAGCATATAAAAAGGTGTATTAAAGCGTATTATCCCTCATATATTAGTATATAGATACAGGAATGCTTTTCCATATATTCTTTATACAGAATGATTGTTCAATGTGCCCTTAAATGGTCTGATTTGATCAGCTCCCTCTACTTTAGTAAAAGGAACTGGTAATGGAATTTTTGTGTCTTGCCCGATAGGTCCCGATACCAACAATATTCAGCAAATTCCATAAGTCCACCGTCAGTGTCACAGCTCTGACTTTAAAGACACTATGGTAATGTAGTGCAAATGGGATTCTCAGTAAAACAGAACATTAAGCTGGGTACACACGGACAAATATTTCATCTATATGTTCAGCGGAACGAAGCACTGTTTTTGCAGCAAAGCGGACCACACGTTCGGCAGGATTACTCGATCCAGGCAAAATGGACAACTGACATCATTCCCGCCGCAGACGAAAATCACCTCAGATTATTCGGCCCAACCTACATTAAAGAACTGCTGGCTGAAAAATCTGTTTGTGTGTACCCAACCATAATAAATATACTTATAACATAAGTAAAGGGAATATCTGTATGGCCAGCTGTGACAGTAATCATGGCAATCAGAGGATTTATATGTAGAAAATTTACCACTTACTGTAAATTATAAGATATTAGATTGTTAGCGAAGAGTAACCGTGACCATATTGAAGCCAAGGCTGCAGGCCTAGTGCTTTTATCAGGGCACGGAACCCCGAGGTGACATCTGATATCTATATAATTTAAAGTAGGGGGTAACATTTTCTTTTTAATGTACCCCTTACCTTATACATCTGCGTCCCAAATGTGACAATGGTGCTCTTAACCCTTTCCGCCCTCTGACTCTTGGATCACATTACTTCCCTCATGCCTTCACCCTCCCCCCCCACACACACAACAGAAACTGCCATGCCTTAACCCTCACTTTCGCCACACCTGTAATATGCTTCTGGACCTGAGGGGGTTATACCAAATCAACGAAAACCTGCAATAATCTGTCATAATGTGCTGTATCCTCTCCTTTAGCTTTCATTTCTCTACTACTTAATGACTCTTCTGTGGCCGCTTGTGATTAATGTGTCAAACACTGCTTTAGTTTTTTCTGCAGTCTAGCATTGGGCACATGCACAGCGAGGGAAACTCAGGGTGGCAACAGCTCTCACCAACTGATGGGACAGAATGGTGTCAGCAACTCACTGTAGTATGCTAATTAACATTCTTTGTGGGGCCAAGAGATTAGTCGTAAATACCTACCTTGCGCAACAACTACTCTTCTACTGCAGGAAATCAACAGCCAGCAGTATCACACGCAACCTGCAAAGTTAAAACAAATGGTAAGTTACATGTCCGTACATTACATTTAACTTTGCGGTTGGTAATATCGCTATGCTGCTCATTTCCCCATTTAGAAGAGTAGTTGATGCGCAAGATGTTCAGCTGACGGTCAGTGCAATTCCGAGGAGGGTAGAGAAATGGTTACGCAGCGCTTCTTAAAGTTACACATAGAGTGCACTGATTATATAAGGGATAATATGCTACCTCGGTTATATAACTGGATTTTCACGCCACCCTTCTTATATGGTGCTAGCTCCCTTACTGACCACCTAGTTATTTTAAAATCGTCTGTTAGAAGCACCATTACCTTGATGGTTTTTATGATCAGGAACTCGATAGTAATTTATATTATGGGTTAGCATATTCCATTGACTGGCAAACAACGGTGAGATCCGCCACCATTTCCTTTGCATTATATTGACTCGGCCGCTCGCTCACTCTTATCGACACAGTAATTCAGTCGTCAGTCAGTGGTGTACAAAAATTGGCTGTGTTCTCTACTATTACTAAAGGGGAGGGAAGATGAAATGGGGCAGGGGCAGTGGATACAGTAAAGTCACTCAGTGACATCCTCCACTGAGTGGACTTAATATAGATTCTCGCCACTGCACTTCCCCATTGAAATGCTATGAACTATGTTTTAAGAATATAATGAATGATGGGTCAATTGCGACCCATTAAGCGGTACATTTTTGATTAATTTATTATATGACTGTTAATCTTCTATATTAAGACAGGTTTGTGTAGCCATCCATGTGGCGCACGTGAAGCGGGGTTTGCGAGTATCATAGAAAACAAAAAAAAATTGATGTATTCGTCATGAACCTCCTACTTAGGGCTTGTTTAAGGTGGTAACCCAATTTAGTAATCTCCCCCTTAAAAATCCTGCGCTTGCCCCATGAGGTGGCAAAATGTCTTTTGGCTTTTCTCATCCTGGGTGAAGCCACTTTAATAAACTGCATTGGGATCACTATTCCAATGTTTATGGCAATGAGAATGATTTGGGTGGCAAGGAAATCTTTTGCCTAGTCATTGGTTGCCTGAAATAAAATAGAATTTTAAAATGACATTTTATCACCCTTTCAATCATCTTAACATACACTGAGATTATTAATCTTTAATTCCATCCGTTTTAAATGTAAAATGATTCTGAGATAAAAGAGAAGAGAATTTTCTCTCAATAGCAGCAGTCAGTCATTATCCAATCCTTGACATCAGCTGTGGTGGCCATGGAATGGACTGCAGGCTACCTTGGGACTGGGGAAAAATCTATAGAGAAGGGGCAGAGCACTTTTTGTGCCTGATCCTTTTGTACACCTTGCAGATCTGTCAGCATTGAAGTTAGCTGTGTATACATTTTTAATTAGGATGACTTGCCCTTAAACAACTGTTTATTTACTGTTTTAACCTCCACGTCTCAGCCAGAAAGGTTTAGATTTTATTTATCATGTTTAAAAAGCATTGTCATGAGTGGGTAAGGGTCATTAATGGCTCTCTGGACATTCTTACAACTGTTTTGGGGATACCTGATGAAATGTTGTTGTGTTGCTGTGTGTTCGGTTAATAATGGGGTTAATACCCTTTAATAACCATTTTTGGAATTTTGCATGGCTGTTCTGCCTGATTGTTGTGTTGGTAATGTTGTGGTACGGTCTGAGCCATCTGGGGCTGCACTGCACTTACATTTACACACACATGGTTGGCAGTGGGGCTAACTTTTATTGCTTATGTACAGGTTGCCTGTGCTATTAATCAGTAAACAGTTATCATCTGATTGGTTGCTGCAAAATTAACATCATGGGCGAAATCTTTAACTATTGTGATCTTAAGTGGAGACAATACCAACACGTGAAGTGCACATACACTCTTACACTGTCTATAACTATTGTCTAAACTATCTAATATCTATAGCGCTGGCCGTTTCTGCCCTTCTTGACGTTTCCCCGCATAGATCCTGTCTGACCTTCAATTTTGCAATCGCAAGAAAAGAACGGTTCATTCGTTCTTTAATGTCACAGGAATATTGGATGGTGAATTCTAGCATAGTTCTGGTGTCGGAACCGATGGCTTTTCAATCCTGTAAACTCTGTTCTTGGCCGGCACAGGGTTCGACACCTGTAACCCTGTTCTGGTGGCTGGACGGGTTCAGCAGACTGGGAACTCTGTTCTGGTGGCCGACCGGGTTCTGCCCCCTGGTAAATCTGTTCTGGGGTGGCCGGAACAGTTTCAGCACCCTGGGAATCTGTTCTGGGTGGCTGGGAACACACAGTGCTTTTACCCTGGGAACTCTGTTCTGGGGCTGAACCGGGGTTCTGCAACCCTGGGAACTCGGTTTCTGGTGGCCGGAACAAGGGTCCTGCAGTGTGGAAATTTGTTAGGTTTGGCCGGAACAGGGGTCTGCACCCTGGACTCTGTTCTGGTGGCCGGACCGGGGTCTGCAGCCTGGGAACTCTGTTTTTGGAGGCTGGAACGGGCTTTTTCACCATGGGAACTCATCTGTGGCTCGAACAGGAGTCTGCCACCTGGAACTCTATTTTGTTGGCTGGAACATGCGTTTTCAACTCTAAACTCTGTTCTGGTGGCCAGAACAGATTTCACACCCTGAGGACTCTGTTTCTGATGGGCTGGCACAGGGCTTTTCACCATGGAAAACTCGTTCTGGTTTGCCGGAACAGGGGTTCCCTGACCCGGACTCTTGTTTCTAAGTTGGTCGGAACGTGTCTGCGCTGGGGACTCTGTTCGGTGGCCTGGGAACAGAGGTCTCCACCTGGGAAACTCTGTTCTGGTGGCCGGAAAAAACAGGGTCTGCAGCCTGTGAACTCTTGTTTTGGAGACTGGAACAAAACATCATGTAGGGTACCCAGCAAAAACTTTTAGGTAGCGTCCCGGCTGTCACAAACATCAGGTAGGGTCCCGAAGCACAAACATCAGGTAGTGTTACCAGCCATCACAAACAAAATCAGGCAGGTCCCAGCACAAACTTTAGCAGGGTCCCAGCACAAACTCAGGTAGGTTTCTCCAGCACAAACATCAGGTATGTCCCCAGAGCACAAACATCAGGTAGGTACCAGCACAAACTTAGTTAGGGTCCGCAGCACAAGCATCAGGGCAGGTCCCGCACAAACTTTAGCAGGTTCCCAGACAAACATCAGTATGTTCCCAGCACAAACATCAGATAGGTCCAAGCACAAACACCTGTAGGGTACCGGGTACCCCAGCACAAACTTAAGTTAGGTCCCAGCACAAAGCGATCAGGTAGGGTACCACTCACAAACTTTAGGTAGGGTTAGCACACACATCAGGTAGGGTCCCAGCACAAACATCCAGGTAGGTCGCCAAGCACAAACATCAGGTAGTGTCCCAGCACAAAACATCAGGTAGGGTACCAGCACAAACTTTTAGTAGTCAATCCCAGCAAAAACTTTAAAGGTAGGGTCCAAGCACAACATCAGGTAGGGTGCGGCACAAACTTTAGGTAGCGTCCTGGAGCCACACACTGTAAGTAGGGTCGCCAGCACAAACATCAGTTAGGGTCCCAGCACAAACTTTAGGTAGGGTCCCCACAAAACATCAGGTAGAGTTCCATGCACAACCTCAGTAGGGTTTCAGCACAAACATCATGGTATGGTCCCAGCACAAACTTTAGGAGGTCCCGAACATCAGTTAAGGGTCCAGCACAAAACACAGTAGGGTCCCAGCACAAACATGCAGGTAGGGTCCCAGCACAAACATCAGGTAGGTACCAGCACAAACTTAGTTAGGGTCCCAGCACACAATCAGCAGGGTCCCAGCACAACTTTCAGGCAGGGTCCAGCACAAACACAGTAGGTCCCACAAAAACTCAGGTAGGGGCCCAGCACAAACATCAGGTAGGGTACCAGCACAAACTTAAGTAGGGTCCCAGCACAAGCATCAGGTAGGGTACCACAAACAGCTAGGTAGGGTCCCAGCACAAACATCAGGTAGGGGTCCGCAGCACAACATCATGTAGGGTCCCACAAAACATCAGGTAGGTACCGCACAACATAGGTAGGTCCAGCACAATTTTAGTACTCCACAAAAACTTTAGTAGGGTCCAAGCACAACTCAGGTAGGGTAGCCCACACAAACTTTAGGTAGCTCCAGCACAAACTTTAAGTAGGGTCCCAACAAACATCAGTTAGGGTCCCAGCCAACAACTTTAGGTAGGTCACCACAAAAACATCAGGTCGAGTTCCAGCACAAACATCAGGTAGGGTTCCAAGCACAAACATCTGGTTGGGTCCCCAGCACAGAAGCTTTAGGTAGGGTCCCAGCAAAAACATCAGGTAGGGTTCCAGCACAAACATCAGTAGGGTTCCAGCACAAACTCAGGTTGGGCGATTGGCACAGCACACAAAATTAGTAGGTAGTCAGCGGTAGCCAGCACAAACATCAGGAGGGTACCAGCACAAACTTAAGGTAGGTCCCAGCACAAACTTTAGGTAGGTCCCAGCACAAACATCAGGTAGGGTCCCAGCACAGTTAACATCCTCCTCTCAAGGATTATATAACTTCCACTAAAGATCCATCACTCCCCCAAATCTGCACACTCACATCTGTATGGAAATGTGTATGTGATACACGACATAAAATAAATACACCTATTCCGATGTCCCAAACCTCACACATGATCCTGGTGGTGCTGCTGGCTCCTGGGTAAAGGAGAAGCTCTTTGTCTAAACGCTCATTACCTTCCTCCTTATTCGGTGTGTATAAAACCAGAACATTCCTGACACATACGCTAGGTAATCTTACGTTCGGTTTTTTACTATTGATACTGGATGGTATCTGCCACTGTGTTCCGGTCCGTTTCCGCATTTAATATACCCGGAGCCGGAACATTACCCCTGGCCAAAATAAAGACACGAACATCACCGGAATTGCCAGAACCACTTGTAGTGAGCCCTCCTTCACGCTAGGGGCAGTTGATTTTTCTGCGGTTCCGGTCCGTTCGGGTTATTTATCGTCTTAAAACCGGTCTTCTCTGCACACAGCAGGACAAATCTTCAAAGTTGATTTTATGTCTCCTCTGCAGCTGGTTTGTTGGCACTAGTAAGTTACCCTTGAAATCCCAATAAAGCATATGACGACAGGTATAGTATTTGAGGTTGAATAAAGACATATGTCATCCAGTTCAACCCATCTTGCAATATCCTCATTTCCTGCCTAATTTGATTCCAGAGGAAGGCAAAAAAAAACACCAAATTATAAAGGGGAAAAAAATTCTTTTGACTATAAGTGGCAATCGGACATTTCCCTGGATCAACTCTACTTTATGTATCAATCCATAACTTGCAAAATTCTTAGTTTGCAGAAACTCATCCAGCTTTTTTTTAAATGACCAATGAACCCTTCATAACAACGTCCACTGGAAGACGTTCCATAGCTTTAACGTTCTCACAGTAAAAAACCCTTTCCGAGCTTGAAGCCTAAACTTTTTTCTTCAGACTTAAGGGATCGCTCGTTCCTTTGACATGTTCTATTGGTGAACAATGCCCCAGATAGTTTATTGTATGGGCCGTTAATGTATTTATACACAGTAATCATATCCCCACACAAGTGCCTTTTCTCCAGCGTACATAATGTAACTTTCCAGTCTCCCTTCATATTCAAGCTACCCCAATCCCTTATTAATTAATTGCCCTTCTCTGAACCTTTTCCTTTTCAAAGATGTCCTTTTTGGTACACAGGATTCCAAAAGTAGCACGGCATATTCCAAATGAGGCATACCATACTTTGTAGAGAGGTAGAATTACATTTTTCTCCTTGAATCCATACCTCTCTTTATACAAGACAATACCATGCTGGCTCTGGCTGTTGCCACCTGGCATCTGCTTGCTACCTTTAAGTTTGTTATCCACCAAAACTCTAAGTATCCTTTCCAACAGGGATTCACTTAACACAGAGCCATTTATAGTATAAGTAGCACAAGGATTTTTAAGTCCAAAATGCATCACCTTACATTCATCAACATTGAATTTCATCTGCCACTTAGCAGCCCAATGTGACAATCTATCTAGATCCCTTGCAACGATTCACATCCTCTGAAGTTTTTAATGTCAACAAAGTTTTGTGTCATCAGCAAAACAGGTGTTAGGGACTTCTGAATGCAAGGTGTGGATGCATTGAGGCGTTAGCCTCAGGGCGGGAGGGGCAGGGCAGAGGTGATGTCACTCAACCTACTGAAAATAGGAAGCTTGAACATTCACCCCAATATAATATCTCACAGGCTGGCAGGAGATTGTGATTGTCAGCTCATTTTAAAGGCTTTCAATTAACCCTAACTGTTTGGAGACCACAGTTGCCTTTAAGTAAATCCCCCACAGATATTAGCAGAAAGGACCCCTTTGTATTTTAAATTTTAGGTAAAACCTTTTTGTATTAATAAAGGGCATCTATATTGGGAAAATGAACTTTTTTTTTCCTTCCATGTGTTCTATAATTCCCCCCACCCCCGCAGTGTCTTCACTTTCTTCTCAGTTCCCTCTCTGTCCTGAGATACACTAATAAAAGAAGACGTGATTGCATTCCTCTACTCCTACTTGTGCTGTCAATCAAATCCTGTGACTTGACCCTCTTCCCTGCTCAATTACTCCCTCCTCCTGCTCTGTTACAACTTGGAGATAAGAGCATTAGCTCGGGGAGAGAGGTAGCTTTGACTGCAGAGATAAGGCTGCACTCTGATGCTTCATAGATTGATGATGGTTTATAAAGAGAGGATCGTATTGCAGCAGTAAACTACTGTTCTTACTGTCTTCCGTGTCTTCAGGACAGCTTGCTTTCTATTGGCCTCTTGTGCGTGGGTGTGTATTTCAGGAATGTTGAACTTTTAACTCCTGCTGCACATGATAAGCTTGACGGCAGCTGGTGTTTAGACTGGAGGAGGGTACACAGAGGGGAGGGGGAAGGGGGGAGTGCTGCAGAGAGATCTGACACCATGGAAAAAAACGATTCACTGACAGAGGTAGGAGAAAGACCGCACAGAGAACATGAATTTAACTCTGCAATGGGCAATTTGTGTTTTTGACTAAGATGCCCTTTAATACAGGAACATTTATATGGTCTTCTTGCGTTCTCCTTGGCTTCTCTTCTATCTCTTCCCTTCTGCTCCTATAGTCTATTCTCCATATCCTTCTTTTCCAGCTCATGATCACAATGATATAATCCTGCTCTTGGTCACTGTTCTCTCACTTCTTCTTAACTTTTATTTTTGTTATTATTTTTGGGTAATTTTTTAATGTTTGTACTTGCTTCTAAAGTGTTTTGTTGTTTTTTTTATTGTTACCGTAATTATTGGTATTTATGGAGGCAGGATTTTATTACAACATTCTTTCTTCTCTGCTGTTCTAATCTTCTTTTGTCCACTTTATTGCATTTTTAAAATACATTTTGGGGAACATTTTTGTAATTTCTTTGTGTACGTTTTTTAGTCTTACTTTTCTGTACCTTTGGATAAGGATTTTCTTATACATATATTGTTATTTTGGCATTTTTCTTTTTTGTAATTTTATGTGTATATTGTTGTTTCATACCATACATTTTATAGGAGAATTAATTGAGAAACATTTTATTATACATTTCAAAATAATGCAGCTATCCTGCATTTTTCTTCCAGAATTAGTATTTTTTTCAGCAGTATTGATTTTGTTCCATTCTTCTGATTCTTCTAATGTTTGCTTTTTACTCTCATCTTCATTTGTTTCTACATCATTATCTTCATTTTTGTTCTTCCTTATCTCTCTGTGCCTTCATCCTTATCTCCCTCTATTTCTTCATCACTATCTTCCTCTGTGTCTTCATCATCCTAGTTTTGGAAAAAGATCACACTACATTAACATTGTTTTTTATCTAAAACAAGTATTTTAGTTATTTAACAGTGTTATTTTTCATAAGGGTGCATATTCTCAATTTTTTTACCTCGTATTGCCTTAATACTTTAAAAAACTCGTTATTTCATTTTGGACTAAGGATGCGTTCTGCTGCTCCATTATGAATTTATGCTCTAAGAGGTCTTGTAGCTGAATGCTCGATCTTCTGGATTTATCATGAAGCACAATCCAAGACTAATTATTAATTCATTAGACCTGGAGAGACAAAGAAAACGGAAATATGTGTCAAACATAATGCAAAACTAAGTTGTTAATTTATTTCTAAGGCAGACTACAAATATCAAATAGACAGATACATAGATCATACCCAAAACATATTTCATACACATGTTCATTACAAACATTTTGTTTCATAGAGAAAGAACATATTATGCATCAGCCTGGCATCTTTTTGCGAAACACAAGAACCATTTCATGGGTTTATCATTTAAGGTTCAGATTTCTATTTCATTAGACGCTGGATAACACTGGAATTCCATTTGATGTGTGTATAGAGATGTCAGTGAGAGCATATACATTAGATTATAATTATATAGACTAAGAAATAGGTCTTAAAAATAACTCACCATAATTCAGGCTCTAGCTTAGCTTGGTCCATCCTTGAAATAGTGTGAGATATCTTTCCGTAAATTTAATATCATTGAGCTAGGGATTCTCCTAGTTTTGGAAAAAGATCACACTACATTAACATTGTTTTTTATCTAAACAAGTTATTTTAGTTATTTTAACAGTTATTTTTCATAAGGGTGCATATTTCTCAATTTTTTTTACCTCGTATTGCCTTAATAACTTTAAAAAACTCTGTTATTTCATTTTGGAATAAGGATGCGTTCTGCTGCTCCATTATGAATTTATGCTCTAAGAGGTCTTTAGCTGATGCTCGAACTTCTGGATTTATCATAAAGCACCAATCCAAGAACTGTATTAATTCATTAGACCTGGAGAGAAAAACATTGTGTGTCAAACAATAATTGTCAAAACTATAATTGGTTAATTTATTTCTAAGGCAGACTGCTAAATATCAAATTAGACAACATAGATATATTACCATATTTTCATAACATGTTCATTTACAAACATTTGTTTCATAAGAGAAAGAACATATTAAGCATCAGCCTGGCATCTTTTTGTCGAAAACAAAGAACGCATTTCATGGGTTTATCATTAAGGTTCAGATTTCTATTTCATTAGACACTGGATAACACTGGAATTCCATTTGATGTGTGGTATAGAGATGTCAAGTGAGACATGATACATTTAGTATATTAATAGATCTAGAAAATAGGTCTAAAAAATAACTCACCATAAATCAGGCTCTAGCTTAGCTTGGTCCATCCTTGAAATAGGTGAAGATATCTCCAGTAAATTTATATTGTTGTAGGCTAAGGGATATAAAAAAAATAATAGAAACTGTAAACAATAGATGATAAACTTAAAATTGTTTACTTAATGGAGAAAAAAAGACTAAAATATATTTGTGCTGGTATAAATTTAATTACATGCCTGTGTACTTCCTACACCCATTGCAGTGAATGAAAATCAATTCTTTCTTATCATGGGTAATAAATGACATCTCAAATGCATGAACCCACTAGGCGTTTGGGTAAACCATACATCTGAAGTTGAGACCTTTTCAAAAAAGAAACTCACTGGGTCAATAAGTGAAATAAATGCCATGCACACCAGACTTGCAGTCCTGTGTACTTTATTAAGTTATGCACAGGAACATCAAAGTGACGTTTCGGTACAACATTGTACCTTCTTCAGACAAAACTGTAAGAAAGGTACAATATTGTGCTGAAACGTTACTCTGATGTTCCTGTGTATAATTTAATAAAGTACACAGGACTGCAAGTCTGGTGTGCATGGCATTTATCTCACTTATTGTTACATTTACTGTCTTTTGCCTCAGTCTGCCATTTGTACCCAGCACAAACGACCAACCTATTCACTACAGGTTTGTGCAGGTTTCCTCGCCTGGTTCCTAACTTACTGGATCAGCTACTCCCACGGACACAGTACAATAATGAACTTTACTTACGTCGTTTTCCTTTGGCCATTTCAAATATAACGATCCCCAATGACCAGATATCACTCTGAAAAAGAGAAATAGAACATTTGCTGTAAAAGCCAACATAAAAAGTGCGCAGGGACCAAGTTCTTTTTTAGAAGTCACAAGGGAAAACGACTTCCCCCCATTCTTAACATGTAATATACAATGAGGAGAAAGGGTTACATAAAATAAAAATAAAATTGTTAGATTGCACCTCTTAACTATTAAGAACTGCCAAAGAGGAATCGTGAAGAGTCCTAGTCAGAAATCTTTTTGTGTTTAAAAGATGGGACTGAGTGGTTTGGACCAGAGAAAGTCTTGAAGGACAATTATACCCTTTCCACTTCCATAGCTGTATAGTACCAATGGTGAGAACCTAAATCGCTTAGCCCTCAACCCTGGGTACTTTACCTAACAGTTGTTATGCCTATTTAAAGTTTCTTCGATTCTCTGTTCCATTCTAACCCTCTGCCACTGTCATTGACAGTCTACGATTGGAAGATATGCTTATTTGCAGAAAGTAATACTCAAACAGTGTGTTGAGGCACAGTACATTAGTATAGTTCCAAGTGGGCAATAGTGCAGAAACTAAGAAATATATTATTCAAAAACAACAAAGAGAATAGGAAAGTACCGCACTCATAATTAGATAAATATATAAAAACCCTTTATTAGCATAAGTATAAACACTGGGGTATAGCACAGGACAAATAGCAAAATACAAAAACTTAAAATCCTATATACATATGAGTACCTATGTCCCCTACTGCGATGGCTTCCAAAGCAAGTGCAGCCCTCCCCCAGGGAATTAAGTAAGTGCTGGTAATAATATCAGTCATACACTTATCTGTCAGAAGTCAAGCTGCAGCTGAATAGTCATTTCCTATTCTCTTTGTTGTCTTCTCATTGGGTACATCACAGATTGCAGGAAAGGACTGGAAAACCGAGGGAAATTTAGGTGTTAAAAAAGTAAATCAGGCATATAAATGTTTCTTCTCTTTTTAAAAATGATTTAAAAATGTTATCAAACTCCATCCCTTTGTGTCCCTCTGTGCTGTGATTTCCCTTTTTTTTTTAATGCTTACACTGTATGGACCACCCACCTAATCTTAAATTATATATAATGATATAAACTTATATATCTATATAAAAATGAATAGGTTACCAGAGAGGTGTTTCCACTTTCATTCTGTTCCAAAGCTTGGCTACCCACTATTGTAGACTGAACAAGACAAATAAAAAAAAGATGATAAGAAATGCACCAACAGATATAAAAAATACAACATATTTCCATATAGAGATGAATATTCTTACCATAGAGGCGTCACTACCATCAATATGCCCCAATACATTGATATCTTCTATTGGAGTGAATATTCTTACCATAGAGGTGTCACTACCATCAATATGCCCCAATGCATTGATATCTTCTATTGGAGACTAAAAAAAAGAACAGGTAGGTATACTGGATGTTTTGTCTTGTATCTAGCCTATATCAAAGCACTTGTGACATCTTGGTGTAAAAATGCTTGGTGTAAAAATGCTTGGTGTTAAACTGGATAGGTTAAAAGATTTTTTTTTGGCAGAAACCTTAAATATGTATTAAATGATAGCCTGGAATACATTTAAAAAGAAATCGTCACTTTAGAATTCTTTTTGTCAACTCTAATGATAAACTAATACACTATTTTTGTGGAAATACTGAAATTGAGAAAAAAAATCTACTGACCTCTCCAGATGGCCGCTTGTGATTTAATGCTGTCAAACACTTGCTTTAGTTTTTTTCTGCAGTCTAGCATTGGGCACATGCACAGCGAGGGGAAATCAGGGTGGCAACAGCTCTCACACTGTATGGGGACAGAATGGTGTCAGCACACTCACTGTAGTATGCTAATTAACTTCTTTGTGGGGCCAAGAGATTAGTAGCAAAATACCTACCTTGCGCAAACAACCACTCTTCTACTGCAGGAAATCAACAGCCAGCAGATATCACGCAACCTGCAAAGTAAATGTAAGTATGTCCGTACTTACATTTACTTAGCAGGCTGCGTGATATCTGCTGGCTGCTCATTTCCCGCATTAGAAGAGTAGTTGATCGCGCAAGAGTTCAGCTGCGGTCAGTGCAGTGCCAGGAGGGTAGCGAAATGGTTAGCAGCGCTTCTTGAATGTTACTACATAGAAGTGCACTGATTATATAAAGGATAATATGCTACCTACAGTGTAATATAAGGATATTACTTTACGTCGGAGTTCCCTGACCATATAAAAACACAAATCCAGCACAGACACTCTGTCTCCCCCCATCCCTCTCTCCCCTCCCTGTATTAGTAATGTAGATAACAAGCCTGTTTTTGTAAATACAAATAGTTACAGTAACTGCCCTTTTCTATCTCAAATTAAAAGAAGGCAATAAACATCGTCTCTCACCTAGTGCTGTTCCGGTTCATTTCACTGACTGACTGGCTGACTTACTGTGCTGATAAGGAGGAGCGAGCGCATTCCTATGATTCATAATTGACTCGGACGCTCGCTCCTCCTTATCAGCACAGTAATTCAGTCAGTCAGTCAGTGTACAAAAATTGGCTTGTTATCTACATTACTAATACAGCCAGGGAGTTAGAAATGGGGAGGGGCAGTGGAATACAGAAAGTCACTCAGTGACATCACTGAGTGACTGTAATATAGATTCTCGCCACTGCACTTCCCCATTGAAATGCTAGAGACTTATGTATTATAAGAATATAATTGTACTGATGGGTCATATTGCGACCCATTAAGGGGTACATTTTATATAATAATATTATATGATCTGTATCTTATATATTAAGACAGTTTTGTGTAGTCACCACGTGGCGCACGTGAAGCGGGGTTTGCTAGTATCATAGAAAACATTGATGTATTAGTCATGAACCTCCTTCTGGGCTTGTTTAGTGGTAACCCATTTAGGAATCTCCCCCTTAAAAATCCTGCGCTTGCCCCATGAGGAATGGTCTAAAATGTTTAAAGAAAAAAATAGCATAACCTGAGGGGCTTTACAGTAGCATACAATTGTGTAGTATTTTTATTGAGGGTAAAATGTTTCATTCACAGATTAATAATAATGAAATAAAGGTTATAATTATAATTGTTTTTCAGATTGAAATCATAAATTAAAAGGCTACAATTATTTATAACCATTTTAAGCCAGGGAAAGGCGTGTACCGTGTTAGCCAGTCAAAATGTTTACAGGGTAACAAAAGTGTTATAAAGGTGATACCTTTATTGGATAACTAAGATAATCATAGCAAGCTTTCAGAACATTTTCATTTTTCAAGCTGAATACAATGAAGCTGTGGTGCTCTCTGATATATATACAACATTCAGCTCATAGATCAAATTACCAGAATAAAAGGAATATCATCAGTGTGGACGTGTTAACTAGACATATAAAGGGAGCCTGCAAGGGACAACAATAAGGTACAAGATCTGTGGATCAAAGTGGCTGATATAAATATAGTAAGTTACGTGAGTGTGAAGTAAAAGAAATTCCATGTGATTAACTGGCCCAATGTCCTATATATGTTTGTATTTCTGTCTTGGTGGCAGGCAGTTCTAATCTATATAGTTTGCTATAAATCCAAGCCCAGGTTCAGTCCCTTATAGAAAAAGTGCAGAAAGGGTTTCTATGTAACCAGCTAGTCATATAATGCTTTTGTATGACTATTTTAATACTAGTGTATATAATAGTTTTTACCTAGTTACCTACAGGAAAAAAGCCAAAGGCTTGTTTACACTACACACCCGTGTCAGACAGACAAGAATAACGGACTATCCATTATGGTCCTTGTGCAGCGTGAACGGTACCTTATAAAATTCCTCATAAAATATCATAATAATATAATATGAACAAGTAGTATTATGAAAGATTTTGAATAGATAAATTGCATCTACCAATATTCTGTATTCTGTTATAGGATTTATACAATACAACGTTGTTTCCTTTGGTTTGCTTTATGTCATGGTGAACGCTTAACTCTCCACAGATTATGGTTAATCTCATCGTTTGAAATGTCTTTGCTTTTCTTCATCCTGGGTGAGCCACTTATAATAAACTGCATTGGGATCAATATCCCAATGTTTATGGAATGAGATGGGAATTTGGTGGGCAAGGAAATCTTTTGCCTAGTCCATTGGTTGTGCCTGAAATAAATAGAATTTTAAAAATGACATTTTATCACACATTATCTTCATCATCTTTACATACACTGTATTATTATCTTTATTCACATCAGTTTTAATGTAAAAATGATTCTGAAAGTAAAAGAGAAGAGAATTTTCTCTCAATAAGCAGCAGTCAGTCATTATCCTTGACATCAGCTGTGGTGGCCATGAATGGACTGCAGCTACCTTGGGACTGGGAACTATAGAGAAGGGGCAGAGAACTTTGTGCTGATGCTTATTGGTACACCTTGCAGATCTGTAAGCATTGAAGTTAGCTGTGTATACATTTTTAATTAGGATGGACTTGCCCTTAAACAAATGTTATTACTGTTATTAACCTCCACGTCTCACCCAGAAAGGTTTGATTTATTTATCATGTTTAAAAAGCATTGTATGAGTTAAGGGTCATTTATGCTCTCGTGTACAGCTTCAACTGTTTTGGGGATACCTGATGAAATGTTGTTGTGTTGCTGTGGTGTTCGGTTAAATAAATGGGTTAATACCCTTTAATCCAATATTTGGAATTTTGCATGGGTTGTTCTGCCTGATTGCTTTGTTGTATGTTGTGGGACGTTTCTGAGCGTCTGGGGCTTGCACTGCACTTACATTTACACAAACAGTGGTGGTAGTGGGGCTAACTTTTAATTGCTTATGTCAAGTTTGCCTGTCTATTAATCAGTAAACAGTTATCATCTGATTGGTTCTGCAAATTAACAGCATGGGCAAATCTTTACTATTGTGATCTTAAGGGAGACAAGACAACATTGTAAAGGTGCACATACACTACTTACACTGTCTATAGACAATGGTCTAAACTATCTAATATCTATAGCGCTGGCAGTTTCTCACCTTCTGACGTTCCCGCATAGATCCTGTCTGACCCATTCATTTTGCAATCGCAAGAAAAGAACGGGTCAGTCAGTTCCTTGAATGTCACAGGAATATTGGATGGTGAATTCCTAGCATATGGGCACTTTAAGTTATGTAAGTGCAGCAAAGATGTGAAGAGGTGGGTTGGGAATGTCAGAGAAACAGTATGAAATGGAAGAATCTGTGCTGGCACCTGGGCACCTTCTTCAGCTAAGCCCTAGACATCTGCCTTGATTGCCTTGCTGGTAATCTGACTATGCTCAAAGAAATTAGGGCAAAATCGTGCTGTTACTGGCAATGTAAATTACCAATAACAACCTGTAGTTTACGGTATAATGCCATCTGCAAATGAAAAACCATGGTGCAAAATGCTGTTACTGCTCT
Source organism: Hymenochirus boettgeri (assembly GCA_019447015.1). Lineage (NCBI taxonomy): Eukaryota > Metazoa > Chordata > Amphibia > Anura > Pipidae > Hymenochirus > Hymenochirus boettgeri. The sequence continues at coordinate 104,155,025 of CM033470.1, read as the reverse complement.
ATATTTTGCTATGGGACATAGAATAGGTAGTATTTACAGGCATAGTCAAAAATCTGCAACTGCAAACATGAAACAATGGTGCAGCGGTAAAGTATCAATAAGGATCGGTACTTGTCAGTACTGAAGAAGAAGAGAAAAATATTTGGCTTTTTCAAGCCAATAAACAAACTAGGAACAGCAAGAAAAGAACACTATCATGAAATGACAGTCAAGTAGCAAAATATAGATGGAATATGACTAATGAACAAACTATAAAAGACAAGCATTTTTCACAGTTGGTGACAGTGATAGAGAGGGTGTATATCTGTATAGATACAGAGACAAGATGACAGTCTGTAGATTGTAACTGATTTGATTTATGGACTGTATCCAGACTTGTATCACATTTCAAGCATGCTCCTTCTAGAAATACACATCCCTGCCCAGTGATTTATACAGGATCATTAATCACAGGAATCAAATACTGTATGTCAGCAATTTACCTGGAAGTATATAATTCAATCTTAGCTACTTGTAATGTTAAACTGACAAATTTACGATTTAGGAGTGTTGTCTTTCCTGGATATGTAAGTGAATGTGTGAATTTAATATATTTATTACATGCAATTTGCTACATTATGCTTTGTTTTTTGTTGTATATCAGTTATACGTACCGTAGATATTTAAAATGTGGATATCTGAGGAGGAGTTCTAGAATAGTATATGACCAACATACAAAGCACATACAAAGAGAACATAGAAGATCTCTTTATTTTTATTTGCTCCAAAAATAGCAGCTAATGGTTTTGGGTTGGATAAAGCTAAACATCCCATGAGCATCACTGATCAGTAGAATGTTCAGTGCCATTAGAGGATATTTCAGTGATAACCACAATCAAACATAAAACACCTTGGGCTAGAAACTAATTGCATGGTGCAAACTGCACCAGCTCACAGCAGCCCAGTGACAGCAAATATATGTGATTTTAAAGTGGGATATGCCATCTTTGCTCCTCCTCCATACTAAATGCGTATCACACATGTCCAATATCCCTAGAGTTTTACAGGTGATTATATTCTGCATGGCTATTTACCATGGATTAGAAATATCAACTTTACATCTGAGGTTAAAGCTGTTCATACCAATTTTAAAAGCATAAGCTTGCTAAATCATGTTTTAACTGGATATTTAGCTTGTTTTTTTTGCCCCAACCAATCAGATGTTGTTAAACATTTGAAAGCTAACATCTGATTGGGGCAAAACTAGCACCATTTTTAACAATAAGAACTTTTATTGAATAACCCTGATAGTGAGCACACACTTTTATAGTAACATCCTGACCCCCATTTGGATCTGTGTTTTAGCCCCTCACTTTTGCAATGTCCCCAGGCATGAACTATTATCTGTACTAAGCAGTAAAAATAAACCAAAACAACCAAAAGTTGAAGGGATCAGGGGTAGCTTTAAACTGGCTTAAAATTGTTCTAAAATGAGCCAATAACGTTGCACCTTTTCCAGCTCGACCATAGGGTAGGTTCTGGGGGCTGCCCCTGGTGCTGCACCCGGTGCTGTGTGAGCCATGCATAATTTGGCAGAAATATTAGAAAAATTCCATTTGGAGAAGCATGCTGTAAAATATTAACTCTTAGCATATAGCAAAAGTCATGAGGCCAGCACTTTTTTGCTCACTTTGGACCTTTCATTCCCGTTTAGGAAACTCAGTAATATAATGTGTCTCTTTTCCATTGCTGTTGCCAAAATTTGAATTAAATTTTTCAGTTAGAAAAGCTGCCAACCATATCGTCTGCTGATAATTAAAACTGTCAGTTTTAAAAAAGGGTACATTTCCAGGAACAGTCAGTCTAAAATAGGAGCTGTTCTTAAAATGTGCACTATGCTATACTCAAAAAAAAATCTTCCTTTATTATATAATACTTGAATGTGCTTTTTTAACTGCAGCAGGCTAAATTATCATACCCACCTTGCCAGTCAGGAAATCTATTCTGGTTAACTTTACTGCACATATATCATGGTGGCATGGTTGTTATACTATAAATGAAAATAAACTTTAAATATAATATCTGACGTTTGCAGATAATTTAGAAATTTAGGAGCGGTAGAAGCAAATGTTCCTTCCTTCTATTCTTTGTTATTTAAAGAGAAATCAGCAGATAAAGTAGAATGAAACTAATCCCCCCCCAATAAATAAATAAATATAGTACCTCGGTATCCAAATTCATGTGGTAGCCCTGATCCGAGGTGCACTTCCTATAACCTGTGCCACTGCAGGTAAGTATAATCAGTCATATATAGTTTGTAGGTAGGCACACACAATATGGTATCAAACAATCTCATTTATTTAAGTGCTGAAAACACAAATGCCAAATACACACACGTTTCGGGGGCCCACCCCCTTCCTCCAGTGTAACTAGTGACACCTGAGGGAGGGTGTGGACCCCCCTAAACGTTGTGTGTATTTGGCATTGTTGTTTTCAGCACTTAAATAAATGAGTATTGTTTGAATACCATATTGAGTGTGCCTACCTACAAACTATATGACTGATAGTACCTCGGTACCTGGCCTATGATTAAGTGCCGCATGGCATGAAACACGTAAGTTGAAATGGTGATGGTATCCTGAAAATAAAGAAATACTCTTAACTTACCTCCGGTCATACTTGCCTTCCTGAGAGTGCCACTCGATATTGTATATACAGTACCTCAGTACTGTATATACAATACAATTAGTTGAATCTAACATTTCCTTCTCTGCCATATATGGATTGATATAATTTTGTGTTCTAAACCCGTTTCTGAACCCCTGTGATGCATAAATATATTAAGTCAAAAGTATTAAAATCGCAAAACAAGCTGGGAGGTGCATAGAGCTTCACTACAATTCACTTATTTGCACATTCCTTGTAGCCCAATTATAATTTCAGTGTTGCAATGTGACATTCTCCTTGTCATTTATAACAACAAACACAAGTCACACTCATGCAATACACAAAAACATTAGATTTTGTGCTATATAGCACAATATTTAATATCTGATGTATGGAGAATAGAGTTAAGCTTAATAAAGTTAAGGCTCGTAGACACATCGGATGTGTGCAGCGAGCAAGGACACCCGACGCCGATACATCCGTGCGATGAACAGACGTTTCGGCTGAGAAATGCACAGTTCAGTTGGGGGTCGTTCGGTGCTCTGCCTGGAAATGGCTGTTCGTTTGCTCACTGCAAACATCGGACGGTTGTAAGGCAGCTCTCCTTATCATTCCACAATCCTGACAAAGTGATTACTACTTTGTTATCTCAGGCAGAAAAGTAATGCATACTAGCGATATTGCCTCTCCTACAGAGATTTTGACAAACGTAGAATTTCTTAGTACTGTGTTGCATTGAACATTGAAGCTCCATGTTTGTGTGCAGTGAATCAAGTGGGCTACTGTTTTATTCAGCACATATAGAAGATCGATATTTTTTATTTTTTCAGAAAATCTGCTAAAATATTTTCTACAAAGAACTGCGTTTGAAATTCTGTTAATAGCTTCCAAAAAATATTGTTTATGTGGGGTATCTTGGGTACTCCATTAGATCAACTGGACTTGAAGTTTAGTTCTTGAAGACATTTCTCTAGTCATCCGACTGGCTTTCTCAGTTCAGAAAGACTTGTACAAGAATCTGTTAGCAATATATACTCTGGAAATTAACTCGATCAGCATATAACAACTAGGTATCAGGACCCTACTGAATTCAAGGTGTTGATTGCATTGTAGTTAAAAAACTGCCCAGGGTAAACACTTCTGACAACCTCACAGTGTTGCGCCTAATAATGTATGACTTGCCCAAGGTGCACAAGAATCCCATCCAGCCTCCTAGTAGGCCCGTTGTAGCAGGGATATGTTCCATCTTTTCCCCCAATGCACACAATGTTGGACAGGATTCTTTCACCATTGGTTCAGGGCATAAAGTCATACGTATGTGACAATTTTTGAGAGAAAATCAATAATTTGCAGGTCAATGGATTAGATCATATCCTGTTGGTGATTAGAGATGGCCAGTTCGCGGATCCGAAACCGGATCCGCGGCGGATTTCCGAGATCTGCTGCGGATTTCCAAGATCCGCGAATTGTGGATCTCGCGGATTTTCCGGAATTCCACTTTCCAAATTTTTTCCAAACTGCGTTCGAAAATTTTCGAAAAATCGGGAAATTTCGAAAATTCAAGAAATTTTGAATATTCTAGAAAATTCTAATTTTTAAAGACTTTTCGAAAATTTGGCAAAAATGATACAGTAACTTGCTGTAAAGGGTCCTGGGAAATGGTCTGGGGAACTTTCTAAAAGAATCCTATTCTGATTAGTTACAATCAGAATTTTCAGAAAGAATCTGATTGGTATACCAACCAATCACATTCTTTTCCCATCAGAATTGGTTACAATTAGATTCTAATCTTATTGTAACCAATTCTGATTGGCATACCAACTAGAGATGGACCGGATTGTGGAACCAAACCTGGTTCTATGGCAGATCTCCGAGATCTGCCAATCCGCAGATTTTACGAACCCACCTTTGAACATTTTCGAAGATTTTTATGTATCAAGTTCACCAATGGCAGCTGTTTTTACCCATGCCAAACCCCTGGGTATAAAAGGCAGCTAGACAGGTGCCACTTTGTCAGTGTGTTAAAGTGAGTTTGGTGGAGACCTGACAGTGTAGGAGTTATAGAGTTTTTTCCATGCTTTTGAAGCTTACTGTGTGTGAATTTTAGTGTGGTGGATTAGCACTTGTTGTTAACCACTCCTGTATCCACACAATTTGGGACCCAAAAGTCCTTTTGAGGACTAAACCCCCCCCCCCCTATAAATTTTTTGGACAAATTTAGTGTTAGGCCTTTTAGAGGTCTACTGGCCCTATTTAAAAACACACTGTATTGCAGTTTAGCGATACAGTGCATTATCGATAATGTACAACCGCGGCAGTACATTAACGCTGAACGTTCGTTAATTAACAAACCAATTCTGGAGGACCAAGACAGTGATATGGATGTCAAAATGATGCGCCAGCCAGTGCTATGTAGCCCCTCCATTATAGTGCACTTCTAGCGCTGTACTTTTTCCTTTTGCCAATTGGAATGCTCTAAATCCAGGGGCAAGCGCAGGATTGTTAAGGGGGGGGGGGTTCTGAAGAAACAAACTAGGAAGTTCATGACTAGAGATGGACTAGACCCAAACTTGAACACACAAATTTGAACGTTCCCAAATTTTAGCGTTCCTATACAGAAAATAGAGGAGCGTTCACCTACCCCCCTCCGTTAGCGGAGCTCCAAGTCAGCGGCCTTTCAGCATGTCCTTGAAAACATATACACTGCAAATAACAGGCTTCAAGCTTTAGGGTTTTAAAACTTCACCTTTATTTGTAAGCAATTCTGATTGGATACATTAAAATTATTTTAGAAAGAATCTGATTGGTATACTAACCAATAAGATTCTTTTTCAACCAGATTTGGTTACAATCAGATTGGTCTGTTCCCCAGACCATTTCTGAGGTGCCAGAGCCATTTACAGTAAGTTACTGTATCATTTTTTGCTAAATTTTCGAAAATCCCTTGGAAACTCGAAAATTCCTTGAATACTCGAAAATTCCTTGAAAACTCGAAAATTCCAAGAAAATTCGAAAATTCTTGAATTTTCGAAAAATATCGAATGCAGCTCAAAAATAAAAGGCGGAAGCTCGAAAAAAGGTGAGGAAAGTTTGTTTTTTTATTAGTTCTGGGTATATGTACGTGTTCCCCAGACCATTTCCCAGGTCTCACAGCCATGTATAGTATGCTGTTTTACCTTATATTTAGGTGGTTCTGTGCAGATTTTTTTCTCCCACTTTAATGGGTTTTTACGAAAAAATTCGAAAATCCGCGAATCCACAGGCGGAACGGATTTTAGCAGTTTCGGCCATCTTTATTGGTGACATTGGATGACATTGGTGACATCTTTATATACAGTACCTCCATTTCTCACCATCAGGATATAGCGAAAACTGTTGCCAAGGACTGTACTGTTGCCAAGGACTGTTGTCAAGGACTGTACTATGAAGACGTTATGCATTTTATTCAGGGATGTTTGGAGCTGATCCTTTTTAATAGCTACAGTATTTCTCATTTAATGGTGTATCTTACAGACATAGAAGAGGTACAGCTATGGGATAGAATGTCACTCTTTCATATGCCAATAGCTTTTTGGCATGGCTGGACTTCATCTATGTACATTCACTTTTTACCAGGAACTGTGTGGCCTGGTGGCAGTACATAGATGGCGTCTTTCTCCTATGGCGGGGCGTCTTTGGATTCTTAAAGATGTTCCATGAATAAATAAATCTGATGCATGGTGATTTTAAATACACCTTAAACTATGACTCTGTTATTTGGATGTGAAAGTTCTTTTATTGAATGGCAGTATTGAAATTGAGTTATATGCCAAGGAGACAAGTCGTAATCAACCAGGGCCATTTCTAGGCATAGACCACTTAAGCAAAAAACTAGGGTGCCCAGTATGAACCAGGGCACCAAGTGTTCTCCTTGTCAGCTTTTAATTGCTGTTTTAGAACTGCTCTCCTTGTTCAGCTTCTTTAATTTGCAACATTGTAGTGAGTATAAACTCAGCTCACTCTACTTAGAATTAGAAACAATGTTGCAAATAACCTGACGGTGAAGGAAGGAGGGGGAGGATGAACACAGCTAAAAGACCTGAGGAGAGCAGTTCTAAAATAGCAAGTAAAACCTGCAGCAAGATGATGCTGCAGACTTTTTAACAGTGGCACCTGTGACTAGCAGCAATACCTTTTTTTACTTCCACCCAACTCTCCAATTAGAACTTAGAGCAGGTGAGGGTTAAACAATTCAATTGCAGAGACATGGAAAGCACAGGTACATACTGTACATCATGTCAATGCAGCTAAAAGTGTTAAAGATAATACTCTGCTGGCACTGAAAGTGTTAACAGCAATACTCTGGGAAAGTGCTGGCACTAAAGGGTTAATGGCAATACTCTGGAAAAAGTGCTGACACTGTAAGTGTTAATGCCCATACTGTTGAAAAGTCTGCTGGCACTGAAAAAATAAAACATATCAGATCACACCAAATTTCCCTGTTCTGTCCCACTCAGCTATTTTTTATGCAACCCGTCTGGAAACAATTGCTAGGGAGAACACTGGCCCCACATATCGTTCATCCACTGAAAACCTATCCTGCCCTTCCAATCAATATTTCATTGGATACACCCACCTGCCCCACCCAGTACAGTGTGCACCTCTTACCAACTACTAAGGTGGTCCAACTATATAGAAACATCAACAGCAACTGTGATAGTCGTTCAGAAGAAAATGAGTGGGGAAACCTAGCTGCAACAATTTGACTGGCCAACTCTCCAATTTGAACTTAGAGTAGGTGAGGAGAAGTGAACAATTCAATGGAGGAGACATGGAAAGCAGGTACATACTCTATATCATGTTAATGCTGGCACTGAAAGTGTTAATGGTAATACTCTGGGGAAGTCTTCTTGCACTAAAGTGTTAATATCAATAATCTGGAAAAATAGCTGGCACTGAATGTGTTAATGCCAATATTCTTGGAAAGTTTGCTGACACTGAAAGAGTAAAATCTCAGATCTCACCAAATTTCCTTGTTCTGCCCCACTCAGCTACTTTTCATGCCACCTGGCTGGAAACAATTCCTGGGGAGAACAGTGGCCCCGCATACGGCGCATACATTAAAAATTCTATCCTGCTCTTTCAACCAGTATTTCCTTGGATACGTACATATACAAGCCGGCTGGCCCACCCGGTACAGTGTGCACCTCTTTAAAACTACTAAGATTTGAACATCCACAGCAGCAGTGACAGTCTGTCAGAAGGAAATGAGTGGGGAAACCAAGGTGCAACAGTTTGGCTGACCAATGTTTGGGGTGGGGCATGTGAAAGGGCGCATAGGGCAAGATAGGTATAAACGGCCCAGTAATCAACAATTGTCATTTAAAAGTTTTTATCTTAGACACGTAAAACCCACATACCTCCCAGGTATATGATCTTAGAGGACAGTGTATCTATTGTAGTTTCCCTGTGATTAATTGTATGTGAAAGAAACAAGCCCCTCAAGTTATGCATTTCACTGCATAGGCAGTGGCGTAGCTAGAGACTTATGGGCCCTGATACAAAATTTGGGCATGGGCCCCCAAACACCATGCAAAGGTAAAATGCTTTGTATATAGCCACTGGTAAAATAGTTGGCACAAAGACTGGTTAAATGCTTGGCATCCAGTCACTGATAAACTGGTTGGGAAATTGGCACTGTAAACAGCCAGGCACTGGGTAAATGCTTGGCACACAGATAATGGTAAAAATACTTTGTACACAGACCACTGGTAAAACAGTTGGCACACAGACTGGAAGTTTTGCAAACATAGCACAAAATGGGGCCCCTTCTTGGCCAAGGGCCCTGGTGCGGTCGCATCCCCTGCACCCCTGGTAGCTACGCCCCAGTGCACAGGGCCTGATTTCCCACTAGGGCGTGGCCTAGGGCAGCACAGCCACCAGGGGCGGCAAAATAAAATCAAATATGTTTAAGTTACGCAGCATTGCATCCCCATATTAAATTTACACAATGCACATTAGTTGGCACACAGCAGAGCCTTAGCGGCTTCTGTTAAATATGTAACGGGCAGTGATTGCTGATTTGTTATGGGTGGCAGGGCCCTCTCCCAATCACAAAGCCCCGCTTTAGCCAATGAATGACCACGTACGGGTGGGGGGGGGGGGGGCACAGGCAGCAATAGTAAGCTGGCCTAGGGGAGAAAAAAGTATAAATTGGGCCCTGCCAGTGCATAGGTCTATAAGCAGACAAAGGGATGTAAAACTGCCAGTGACTAGACAATATGCAGAGATAGGACACAGTTAGAATGAACTAAAGTTCATAAGTTCATGGCATTTAAGGTTGTGCCAATGATAACTAGAGGGGGGGATATATAGTTTATATCGTTTGTGGGGGGATTTAATCAGAAAAACTGAAAGCTTAAATATTTGCCTTTATGCATTGGTTCTATTTTGTGTGAAATTCACCTTTGATGTTGTTTCTGATTTTTCTATTTTAGGAAAAAAAGATTCACTTGGTTCACGTCAATGCTCCATGTGTGGTTCTTCAATATGTTGTTTCTATAGGTGTAACTATTAAAGGGGTCATGTTGGGGTGTCATTTTACACTTTTTCCTCTCCCACACAAAAAAAGAAAAAAAAGATCATTAAGGGCTAGGCCACACTGCTGCGATTTTTTCGCGTTTGCGCATGTGTTTTTTTTTTTTAATACAGCAATTGCGGCAAAGCATGCGATTGCGCTTGTGTTTCCGTTTGCAATACGCAATCGCATTTGATCACAATTTTAAAGCGCCACCGCATGCGCAAACGCAGCCTAATCGCACGCGCAATCGCTATTGCATTTCAGGCGCAGTGTGGCGTTCCCTTAGTCACTGCCAATACCTCAGTTAGTTAAAAGAAGCCTAGATAAATACAGTACAAACATACAAAATATATATTTCTATTACAGCAGTACACATACACATAAAGGGTACTGGTGCAGAAATGCTCACAAACAAATTGGTGTTTGATTCATAAATCCAAATGCAAAGAATTAACAGCTTCCCCCCAGTCTTTAACACTCTGCTTGACTTGAGTACAATTGACCAAATCAGCTAATCATATTTGCTGCTCTCCATGATTATTGGCTGGGAAACACTGACAGGTGAGGAGTCAAGTGTTACATGCAGCTTACAGCACAAGCAAAAAGATGATGGAAGCGCACACTATTCCTCAGAATAATCTGTTTATTCACATCACACAAACAAACAACAGGCCATATTTATAAAGCCGCGATATCGCTTTTTAGTGATATCGTGGGTTAGTTAATTTACAATCGAGATCGTTCATGTACGATCGCGATCGTACATTTACGACCGAACGTTCGTTAATTAACGAACATTCGATCGTAGAATACTGTGCGGTGGTAAACTACCGCAATGGTATTCTATGGGGATTGTAAGTCTACGATTTTGTTCGGTATCATAAATTTATGATCGTTAAACAGATCATTGATCTCCGATCGATTGAACAATTGTAAATTTGCAATACCCATCGTTAAAGACACGGTATCGCTAAAAAGCAATACTGCACCTTTATAAATATGGCCCAACGTTTCAGAGATCGCTATGTCTCCTTCATCAGGTGGATGACACACCTGATGAGACACATCTGATGAAGGAGACATAGATCTCCGAAACGTTGTTTGTTTGTGTGATGTGAATAAACAGATTATTCTGAGGAAAAGTGTGCGCTTCAATCATCTTTTTGCTTGTGCTATAGCTTGGAGTCCTTAAGGTTGAGGACTGACAAAAGCTGCACCTACAACTTCAGTGGCAAGCCGCCAGAAGGAGTGCCTAAGTCCGAACCTATATTGTATTTACATGCAGCTTAGAATGAAAAAGGATGGGGATACAAACACAAGGAACCTATAGTTAGCATGTTCTTGAAGAGTTTTGCGCCTGGGACCACCAGCAACACTAAAGTGGCAACACTAAAAAAGCAGCAGTGAAATCACAGATTACCTTTAACCTGAATATTCCACAAATATACACCAAAAGGCTGATTTCCTAGGTGAAAGATATTTTATGTTTTGTTCTCCTCTAAAATTTCCGGTTCAGTTGCAGCGTTAAGTTCCTTTGATCCAGTCTATCGCAGAAACTGAAATCTGCTGATTTGTCATTAAAAAAGGAGAAGTAAGAACACCAGCTCCTGCAAATTTTAACTTTCCCATAAATATTTCCTTCAAGAACTATGTTACCATAAATATTTACAATATTCAGAATAGATTGTCTTATTTGTTTGTTTATCCATGCCAATCCCCTTTTTTCCTGACGTATTCCTTTGCTTTGTTTGTAGTACGCATGTAAAATATTGGAGAAGCTGAGAGACTGGAGTAGAGAAACTGAAAGATGCATTTGCCTTACAGCCAATTCTTCTTTAACTAAAGAACAGGAGGTTGTGATATTCACTCTGACCTCCATTAAATTATTATTATAGGGCACCTGCTCATTTCATATGTTGAGTATTCTGATTGGATAATAATCTGATTGGTTAGTATACCAATCAGATTCTTTCGGAAAAAAACAGAATTGGTTCTTCCAGAAAGAACCTGATTGGTTAGTATACCAATCAGGATTGGTTACAATCAGATTCTTCTAGAAAGAATCTGATTGGTTAGTATACCAGACAGATTATTTTCAATCTGAATTGGTTACAATCAGATTCTTTCAGAAATAATCTGATTAGTATACCAATCGATCAGATTCTTTCTGAAAGAATCTGATTGTAACAAATTCTGATTGGAAAATAACCTGATTGATTAGTATACTAATCAAATTCATTCTGAACAAATCAAAGGGTTTCAGCACAAGAAAACCGCCAGCCTGGAATCTCCTCATCCAGCTTAAGGTACCGTTACCAGAAAAGTTTTCTGAAGATGGACATAAGTTTGCTAACTTTATGAATACTTGTAAATTATATTTTCATTTATGGTCTTCTTCCTCCGGCTCAGAGCCCCAGCGTGTTGACCAAGTCATTTCCCTCTTCCAGGGGGATCCTCAGGCATGGGGCTTTTGGTCTGGGTCCAGTTAACCTAGCCTTATCTTCCGTTGATGAGTTTTTCAGAGCCGTGCCCATCCTGTACAATGATCTGGACCATGCTGCTACAGCTGAATCAAAGCTGAGGGCCAGTCAGTTTAGAATTGGTCTTTCAGATTCCATCAAGGATGTTCTGGTAAACTACTCCACTCCTGGATCCCTGGATAAGGCAATCAAGCTAGTTATCAGGATTGATCGCAGGTTGTGGGAATATCACTTGGAGAGATGCAATGAATCCCGCTGGCTCTAAGGTTTCTTTTTTTCTCCCCCCTCTTATGCTATTTTCTCCACTCCTGCCACTAGGAGGAACCTATGCAATTAGAAGTGTCTAAACTAACTCATACTGAGAATGGCTAGAGACATTCAGAGGGTCTATGTCTGTACTGTGGAGATCATGGTCACTTTGCTGGTTCTTGTCCTAGAAAGTTGCAGGGAAACTCCAGAGCCTAGGTGGGTCAGAGGAAGTCTATCTGGGTGAGCAGGTAATTCCTCAACTCTTTAACTTGTTTGAAGTCCTGTTACCCATTGACATTAGATGCAGAGTTCCAGCTAAAGATACTCAGGCTTTTCTAGATAGTGGAGCAGCATGCAATCTCTTTTGCCAACTCCCTGGGGATTGCAGAAGAGCAATTGTCAAGGTATGTTTGTGTCTTGTGTCATTGATGATTCCCCATTATTACAGGGGAAACCTCTTGCCTCTACACCTCCTGTCTCTACATAAAGAAATGTTAAAATTTCTCTTGTTACCTATTCCCTCCTCTCCAGTAATCTTGGGACTCCCTGGCTCTGCAAACATAATCATATTATAGACAAAGAGAATGGTCAGGTAGTCAAATGGAGAATTAATTGTTTCAAGGCACATATTTTATTGCAGGTTGCTGTTGTTAAAGCAACTTCTTACAGCTTATCAAGAATTTGCTGATGTGTTTTCTCCACATGCTGACATTGTACCTACTCATAGATCATTTGATTGCCCTATTGACCTCTTCCCTGGTACCATGTCCTCCTGGGGGCATTTATATAATCTAATTTGTCCAGAGCGTCAAGCTATGAAAGAATATATTAAAGAGAATCTCAATAAAGGTGTTATCCACGACTCCACTTCACCAGCAGGCGCTGGTTTCTTTTTTGTGGAGAAAAAGGATGGCAGGTATCAATTATAGGTCTCGAAACAAAATTACTATTAAGAATGATATCCTCTGCCTCTTATTGAGGGCCTGTTTGCTCAAGTGGTAGGTGTCCAATTCTAAGTTGGATCTTAGAGGGACCTACAACTTAATCAGGATCAGAGAGGAAGATAAATGGAAGGCTCCCTTTAACACCAAAGATGTCCATTATGAGTATCTAGTAATGCCTATCGGTCTAAGTAATTCCCTAGCAGTCCTCCAGGACTTTATTAATGAAGTATTAAGGGAGTACCTCGGAAAATATGTATCTAGACAACATTCTTATCTTTTTTCTTAGGGTATTTTCATTTCCAACGAAAGTCTTACTATGGACTCTGTGAAAGTGGCTGCTGTCCTAGAGTGGACACCTCCTACCACCCTTAAATCTCTTTAAAGGTTCTTGGGTTTTGCTAATTTCTACAGAAGATTCATTAGAAATTTCTTTTCAATAGTCGCACCCGACGAATTTGAGTGGGTGCGGAAGCCCATGCAGCCTTTGAAAGTTTGAAAAAGGCCTTTTGTTTAGCTCCCATACTTATCCACCCTGACATTAGACTACCCTTTGTAATAGAGGTTGATGCTTCTGAAGAAGGGGGAGGAGCCCCCCAAAACATTGTGTGCTATGTTGATGGTTCAATAAAAGTTTGTTCACTTTTCTAAAGGTGTGAGATTCTTCACAATTTGCTTACTATTATTAACCCTTTAGGGATAAGGGTTGGAAAAATCTGCACCCCCTGCTTGTGGGTGTGCTTAGGACATTGTTCGTTGGAGTTTCCTGCAGAACCTATCCTGCCTGCGTCCTAGGGTCTCATGCCCACTCAGTTGTCTCCTGATTTACTTGAAAGTTTAAAAAACTTTCAGGTTTATGTTTCCCCTTGGAAACCCTTTAACTCTCTTTTTGTCCCATTAACTTATCGCTTACAGGTCCTCCAGTAGTTCCACGATTCAAAGTTGTCCTGACACCTAGGGGAAAAGTAATATTTGGCTCTGTTAGCCAGTCATGTATGGTGGCCATCTCTCTCCAAAGATACTAAATCCTATGTTAATGCCTGTGCGGTCTGTGCCCGTAGTTTTCTGGTATTCTCATGCCACTTTCTATCTCAGAGATTCCTTGGACCCTCATATCTATGGATTTCATCGTAGACTTTCCTCTGTCCTTAAGTTGTTGTGTGGGTTGTAGGTGACAGATTTAGTAAGATGGTTCACTTTATTCCCCTTCCCAAACTCCTATCTGCTAAAGAATTATCCCAGCTATTCATTATTTCTGTCTCCATGGCATTGCTGAAAATATAGTTTCCGATAGAGGGGTACAGTTCATCTCTCAATTTTGGCAAAATTTTTGTTCTCACATTGGTATTTCTTTGTCATTTTCCTCAGGTTTTCAACCCGAATCTAATGGTCAAACCTAAAGAACCAACCAGTCTTTGGAGCAGTACCTTAGATGTTTTATGTCCGATACCCAGGAAAAATAGGCAGAATTCTTGTCATTTGCTGAATTCTCATACAATAACACCATTAATTAATCTACTAAAGTATCTCCCATCTGGTGTAATCATGAGAAGCATCACAAATTTTCTTCTTTTTCTTCAGGTCTCTCTTTAGAATTACCAGCTCTCAAGGATATTTTTACTCATATGTCTCAAATCTGGCACCAGATTCAATCAAACTTAAAACAAGCTACTGCTCAACAAAAAATATTTGACCATCATCATTTAAAGGAACCGGAATTCTGCACAATAGATCTAGTCTTTATATCTACACAGCCATACCACATCCATCTGCAAAATTAGGTCCAAAGTACATCCATATCCTATTCTTCAAAAGATTAACAATGTGTACTATAAGGTAACGTTACCTCCATCATTTAAGTGTGTTAACACTTTTTATGTTTCCTCAGACCCTCCATCTTCTCTTAAGGATGTTCAGGGAGTATGAGAATGAGAGAATCTTGAATTGTCAGTGGGTACAAAGCTCACTTCAATATCTCATTGACTGGAAAGGATATGGACCAGAAGAGAGATGTTGGGTACCCGGTCATAAGATTCATGCAACAAAAATTATTTCAAAATTTCACAGTTTCCTCAAAAGCCTGCTCCTAACGTTCTGGAGGTCCCTCCTCAAGGGGGGGGATATTGTCACCACTTACCTTCCCTCCGCTCTCATGCTGTACCATTTTCCTCCTCGGTTCATGTGTAATTTCATCTTTTTTTATTTGTATCTTTGCTGTTCCTGATAGTCCAGTCCAGGTTTTTCTTATAGCTGCATCTCCTAAGATGCAGCTGATTCCTGTGTTTTGAAGGCCTATTTAAATCCTCATCTTCCTATCCCCTTCTTAGTTTTGCTTTGTCACTCCTCTCGTTGGTCTTCTCTTCCTATTTAACTTCCTGCTTTACCTTGCTCCAGACCCTGTTATAGTTATTGGTTTGCCCAGACTCATGGTGTGCTTTCTCTGTGTTATTCTGGTTCCTGACTCCTGCCTGTTCTCGCCTGACCGTTTGCCACCTGACCTGACCTCAGACCATGCCCTGACTATGCTATTTCTCTATGCTCTTGTACCTTTGCTCTGCTATTTGACTACCTGTGTACCAACCTTGGCTCTGTTCCTGACTCTGTTTTAGTTAGTCCCTTTATATTACGCTATGTCTAGTGCTCTTGCTAGTCCTGCTCTGTCAGTTTTGCTTTGGCTTTGTCGAGTATTTCTGGTCTCATCTCAAATACCCTGAATATTAAGTCCAGGGGCCAACTAATCCCGATGAGGCGCAACAAGCCTCCTGGCAAGTGGGAGCTTGTCTATTGGTGAAGTGAGTGTTGTTAGATTGGGGTATCTGGGCTGAAGGAATACTCTGGGATCCGGAGTGTTACATTTAGCCATTGTTAATGAGCTAATGAGCATTTTTTGTTTTAGCCTATTTGCGGAGCAAATATCTGGATCTTCCTAGTCAACAAAGAGTGAGATAAAAATGTTATGGTTTCTGTGGGAAAAATAGCTTGTTTTTTAAACCTTAGTCTAAGTCTTGGAAAAGTTACTTTTACCACTTGTATTTTAAAGGGGAACTGTGGTCTTCCATTTTGTATGTGCCTTATGGAGGCAGCCATTGATCACCTGATCATCTGGCCGCCACCTGTACTGCTGTCTTTACTGCTGGGAAATTCTAATTAACATACCAGAAATGCAAAATTAAATTATAATTCCCCAGAAGTCTCTTTATCCTGATTTGCATAATGAGCAAGGGAGGTGTGGGGAAAACTCTCCCTAACTCGTTTGACTCCTTGTAAATCTTATTTTTCAAAGCCCAGAATGAATAAAAGCTATATGTTTACACATGAATACCAAACTAAATAAAGGCAGTGGTATGCACTATATTTGATTGCTTTTATAAAATGCCTGTATATATTTGAACTATTTTAGAAGGTATTTGTCAAGAAAAAAAACCAACAGATTTCTGGCCCAATAATTAAAAAATGATAAGAAAAAAATATTTTTTAGTCCTCTCAACATAACATAAAGAGAGAACTACATGGCAGTAGTGCTGTTTTAATACTTGTCACCAAATATAGAGGATCTAAGGCTTACCAGGCCTGAAGATAGCTCATGGAGCCTACCCAGCAGTGTATACTAGTCTAACAGCTACTTTTGTACCCTTATGCCTAACTACAACTCATCAGTACAGCAGCTAATCCAACACTAGGCTGCAATTCAGATCTCTTGCATTTTATAGTGTCTTCCATACACACCTTTAAAATCTGATTGGTCTAATTAAATCTTGAATCTATTGGATCGAGGGTATTGGACCAATCAGATTTGGGGTGGGGTAGGATTGGTCCAATATCCAAGATCCAATCAGATTCAGATTTAAATCAGACCAATCAGATTTTAAAGGTGTGTTTGGGAGACACTATAAAATGCAAGAGATCTAAATTGCAGCTTAGTTTGGCTTAGCAGCTATACTGATAATTTGTAGTCTTGTATGTAGGCATAAAGGCTACAACAGTTGACTGTTGGGCTAGTATTTATCTGGCTAGGTAGGCTCAACGAGCTCCCATCAGCTCTGGTGAGCCTTAGATCCTCATTATTTGCTAATAAGTATTAAACAGCACTACTGCTGGATAATTCTCTATTTATATTATTTTAGAGCAGGCCCTATCAAAATCTTTATATCTTACATTTTTTTAATTAATGAACTTGGAAACTGATTTATTATTTTTCTGGTCAAATTCCTATATATATATTTATAAATCACTCAAATATATTGTATACCACTGCCTATATATATATATATTTAGTATTCTGTGTAAACATATAGCTTTTATTCATGCTGGGCTTTGAAAAAAAGATTTACAAGGAGTCAAGCAAATTAGGGAAGTTTTCCACCACAACTCCCTTGCTCATTATGCAAATAAGGGTAAAGAGACTTGTGGGGAATTATAATTTGATTTTGCATTTCTGGTATGTTAATTAGAATTTCCCAGCAGAAAAGACAGCAGTGAGCATGCTCCAACCCTAAACCAAGGCAGCGGTCAGATGATCAGGTGATCAATGGCTGCCTCCATAAGGCACATACAAAATGGAAGACCACAGTTCCCCTTTAAAGTGTATGTATACTGAAAAAATGATTTTGTGTCATCTTGTGTCAACTATAAATAAATACATGTAAGCAGCACTTACTCTGAGGTGTGTGTGTTGCTGCATGACTTCAATACAATACTTGTTTTGCTCAGGCGCTGACCACTGACCTGACTATTTTCCCAAATACCAACTGCCAAAACTACATACAGTATACAGCTCACTAACTATCAAACCATTCCAACAACAGCAAAACTGCTTACAGAAATTCTAAAATGTAAGATGTTTCAGATTGGATATCTAATGAAATAGGGGGCAGACCAACAAAAAAAGGATAGTTGGGATGAATTATAGTTTCCACTAATGAGCAATTACATTTTTTTTCTAGTGTACATACCCTTTAAGGAGACTGTCAGAAAATAGCAACAGTGGAAGGAAAATCTAAACCTTTTAGGGGGAAATTTCCTTCTCTCGAGAACAAAAAAACAAATATTTATTAGAAAAGGAAAAATGGAGGAAGTGGTAAAGGGTTATGCTATGTGTGTTTTTTTCTGTTGGCCCTTAAATGGCAGTAATCTGAATTATATGGAATCATCCATATTCTTAAAGGAAATCATTACATTTACAATGATATTGACACCATTAATTATGAGAGATCCCAACAGTATTATTTGTTGTCTGGTTCAGTAAGTACATGCAGGGAAAACCTGTGTCTATAAAAAAACAAACCAGATTACAACTACAGAGTTCTTGTTTGTTTTTTTTTTGTATAACATTTTGTTAGTTACTTCTGCCCTTGCAGAATGTTATTTACACACAAAAAACATTGAATGAAAAGGAATTTCGGTTTTACTTGCTAATTTGCAGGGGGGTGGGTGAGCATGTATCTGTAACTTTTGCAATTATTTCATAACAGATCCTTCCTGTAAGTTACTACTAAACTAGATCATGAGCACATTTTCATTACTGAATTGTGTTTTCTTTTTTATCATTTTTATGTTCTTTATGAACAATGGCCATTTTGTTTGTGTTTTTTGGAAACAGTTCTGATATATCAAAAGGTTGTGATGAAAGTGTGTTCAACACATCCCCTTAAAGATAGTTTAGACCTTGGAAATTTCATACTGTTCCTCTCTTGTCATGGGTTAAAAGATTATTTTATTAAAAATGCAACATTCTTGCCAGTGAACTGAATCACACAGCTAATCCATTATGCTTTATATTTCCTCTACGGAGCTTGACCTGATTTGTAGAAAGCAGAACTGCACATGGAAATCCCGTATCAAAAATGCGCAACTCATTTACTGGATATTTTACTTTTGAAAATGTTATCAGAGCCCAAGGCCTGCAGCTCAAGAATAGGTCAGAAATTAACAGTTTTGAGCAAGTCTGGATTATTCGTTACCGCATAGAATCAGCTAAAGTCCTGGACCTCTGCTTAGTAAGGAACAACAAATGCACACAACATCTATTAGTATCCTGAACACATCTAGCACAATGTTCACAGGTTTACTCAAGGAACACAAACATGAAACTACTATCTTGTTATATTGTAAATATTCAGCAGACAAGCCAGATTTCATCTAATTAGGAAAATTTTGAAGTGAAGGTAAACTAATTATGTCTTTCAACTAAAAAGAGAAATATGCGTATGTTTGTTAAAATGCAAAACCCAATTGGGGCAATGTATGGAGAAACCCCACTGTCCTGCCCAACAATTATGTACCAGGGCTAATCTTGTTATAACCCATCTGACTTTAAAAGCAGCTACTAGGGCTCAATTTACATCTAAGGCTGGGTACGCACCAGCATAAATTTTCGGCCGCGACCAACCTCGATTGTTCGTTCGTCCGGATCAGACGAACGTACGTGTCGGTAAATTCCGATCAATCATATGGTTCCCTATGGGACCACACGATTGATCGTTCACAATTTTGGCCGTGGCTGAATTTGCCGCAACCAACGAACAAATAGTCCCTTCGTGTGTACCCAGCCTAGGGAGCACAAAAAGCCAGGAGCCCTTAGCCCTGCCCCACCCAGGCCACACCCAAACCACAATTGCTTTTATTTATGGGGGAACGGATTATATTATGAGTAAATTTGGAAATGGGTTACAATCTCAATCACCCCTTTAGTATAGGGATTAAAAAATATATATATATATATTTTAATTATAAAAACATGAACTGAAATATTAACTGAACCACAGGGCATCAGATGTTTTTTCAAAAACATATGTGCTACAAACTATATTGCTAATAGTGGGGGGGTTAAAAAGGGGAAAGATTGAAAGATGCCCCAGCAACCACTGTGCCTACTGTGTCTAAATTTAGCGCTGGCAGCTACTGCATTTGCTGGCATTAAAAAAGTAAATCGCTGGTGTATGTCACATGAGGGGGTAGAGTGAATCGCTGGTGTATGTCACATGAGGGGGTATAGTGATTAGAAACCAAAGCAGATAGAAAGGTCTGGCCCGTAATCATTACTGGGGAGAGGTCCCTTACAGCAATGCAGACTGGGAGGATTGGAGATCAATCCATTTCACTTTTCGATGAATACATAGCAACAATACATAGTATTTATTAAGTGCCTAAAAGTATTTTTTGGCATTATGTTTAGCCTATAAAAAAACCCCAAAAACTTAATATAAGTTGTGCATTAATCACTCCCACCCCCCATTAACTCCCCTGCTCCAATCGCATTGAGGTTACTGCATCAAGGGAGCGTGAAAGGTAAGAGGTGCATCTTGTAACACGTTGCATCTCCCTTATATGGTTTTAATTTGAAAATAAGACAATTTATTCATATTGACTATGAAT
Source organism: Hymenochirus boettgeri (assembly GCA_019447015.1). Taxonomy (NCBI): domain Eukaryota; kingdom Metazoa; phylum Chordata; class Amphibia; order Anura; family Pipidae; genus Hymenochirus; species Hymenochirus boettgeri. The sequence continues at coordinate 104,134,776 of CM033470.1, read as the reverse complement.
GAATATTTACTGGTTCAATATCCCATTCCTCCTTCCGCTGCATAGTTAGTGCTTCGCTTTCACCAGATTCCTTGAAAAACGCCTTCTTTCTGACCTTGTTCCTTTGTTTTAGATCTAAATATCTTTTGACTTTTGTAATATAAAATATGTCAAGAGATTTATGTGTTGTAAAGTAGAAAGTCATGGCTCTTTCTAAATGCTTTACTCTGAATAGTTGCACATTGTATAAGCAGTTTCAAGGTTTATGGGAATGAGTCCAGCCCATAATCCTTAAACTCCAACCGCATTTCAAATGCTACCTACATATAATTCACATTTATCACCTCAATGAGCAATACTTTCCTCCAAGCCAAATAGGATTCTGTTCCTCACTTTCCCTTTTGACTTTAGCACCACCACTGATTTAATACATAATTATTTACCTGCAGTTAAAATGTTAATAGCATCTCATCTCCCAAAATGCTAATTCGGTGATTATGCCATTCCGAATGTATTGCATGACATTTATTGGTATTTTCATGGCACAGAAGACAGGATAAACCAATGACAGTTTTTATTGTAATAGTTTATTTTTATTATTTCTTCAAAATGAAGAAAATATTTTTAGGTCAAAGGAACAAATGAAAGTGCAACCATGATGCCTTGTTCCCATGCGCATTTTGTGTGTTTTTCACAGTGATTTCAACACATATTCCACTGCTGCACACATTTGTACATACATGTGAGTGTTCTTATTTGGGCATGTCTACTCTTAAAACAAAAAACTGATGACTTGTCCGTTATCTGCCCATTGCTATTTTTCTCAGTTTATTACATGAATTTCTAACCTGATATTTAACTATTCCTTTCCGGCAAAGGTATCTGCCTCCTCCCTCTTCTAAAAGAGCTTTTTATATGCTTAAGCATGTGCAGTGGAGGCAGCAGGCTAAGCAGCAGTCAATCATTGGCTGTGATGTCAGTGTCACATCCTTGATTGACTGCATGGAGGGAGGGACCAGCTTACTCTGCCAGAATAGGGACAATAATTATCCTTAAATATCTGGTTAATAAAGTAGATAATAAAGTGCAAAGTATATCAGTTAGGGTTGGTGGAAAGTGATTGACAATTGACCTGTTTTTTTGTTAAAGGGCATGTCCACCCCCAAAACTAAAATTTAACCTTTTACTGGCCCCACTGTGTAGTGTTTAAAGGGGAACTGTGGTCTTCCATTTTGTATGTGCCTTATGGAGGCAGCCATTGATCACCTGATCATCTGACCGCTGCCTTGGTTTAGCGTTGGAGCATGCTCACTGCTGTCTTTTCTGCTGGGAAAATCTAATTAACATACCAGAAATGCAAAATCAAATTATAATTCCCCACAAGTCTCTTTACCCTTATTTGCATAATGAGCAAGGGAGTTGTGGGGAAAACTCTCCCTAATTTGCTTGAATCCTTGTAAATCTTATTTTTCAAAGCCCAGCATGAATAAAAGCTATATGTTTACACATGAATACTAAATATATAAATATATATATATATATATATAGGCAGTGGTATGCAATATATTTGAGTGATTTTATAAATATATATATAGGAATTGACCAGAAAAATAATAAAATCAGTTTCAAGGGCCCTATTTAAAAAATCGTTATCGTTATCGTAAAATACGTCGTTATCGTAAAATAACGACCGGGGTTTTAACGATACGACCGTTATTTACCGATAACGTCATTATTACCGGATAACGGTCGTATTTACCGATAACGGACGTTATCGGTTAAATAACGACCGTTATCGGTAAAATAACGACCGTTATCGGTAAATAACGACCGGTATTTACCGATAACGACCGGTATTAACGGATCGGTAAATAACGGTCGTTATCGGTAAATACGGTCGTTATTGGTAAAAAACCCGGTCGTTTTTTACGATAACGATCGGTATTTTACGATAACGATAACGATTTTTTCTATAAATAGGGCCCCAAGTTATAATTAAAAAAATGTAAGATATAAAGATTTTTGATAGGGCTGCTCTAAATAATATAAATAGAGAATATTCCAGCAGTAGTGCTGTTTAATACTTATTACCAAATAATGAGGATCTAAGGCTCGCCAGAGCTGATGGGAGGTCGTTGAGCCTACCCAGCCAGATAAAGACTAGCCCAACAGTCAACTGTTGAAGCCTTATGCCTACATACAAGACTACAACTTATCAGTATAGCTGTAAAGGGAACTGTGGTCTTCCATTTTGTATGTGCCTTATGGAGGCAGCCATTGATCACCTGATCATCTGACCACTGCCTTGGTTTAGGGTTGGAGATGCTCACTGCTGTCTTCTGCTGGGAAATTCTAATTAACATACCAGATGGAAAATCAAATTATAATTCCCTACCAGTGTTATACCCTTATTTGCATAATGAGCAAGGGAGTTGTGGGGAAAACTCTCCCTAATTTGTGACTCCTTGTAAATCTATTTTTCAAAGCCCAGCATGAATAAAAGCATATGTTTACACATGAATACTATATATATATATATATATAGGCAGTGGTATACAATATATTTGAGTGATTTTATAAATATATATATAGGAATTTGACCAGAAAACCAGAAAAATAATAAAATCAGTTTCCAAGTTCATTAATTAAAAAAATGGAATATAAAGATTTTTGATAGGGTGCTGCTAAAATAATAAATAGAGAATTATCTAGCAGTAGTGCTGTTTTAATACTTATTACAAATAATGAGGATTAAGGCTCACCAGAGCTGATGGGAGCTCGTTGGCCCTACCCAGTCAGATAAATACTAGCCCAACAGTCAACTGTTGGAGCCTTTATGCCTACATACAAGACTACAACTTATCAGTATAGCTGCTAAGCCAAACTAAGCTGCAATTTAGATCTCTTGCATTTTATAGTGTCTCCCAAACACACCTTTAAAATCTGATTGGTCTGATTTAAATCTTGAATCTGATTGGTCTTGGATATTGGACACATCCTAACCCCACCCCTAAATCTGATTGGTCCAATACCCTCGATCCAATCAGATTCAAGATTTAAATCAGATTTTAAAGGTGTGTATGGAAGACACTATAAAATGCAAGAGATTTGAATTGCAGTCTAGTGTTGGATTAGCTGCTGTATGACGAGTTGTAGTTAGGCATAAGGGCTACAAAAGATAGTGTTAGACATAGTATACACCCTGGCTGGGTAGGCTCATGAGCTATCTCAGGCCTGGTAAGCCTTAAAACAGCACTACTGCCATGTAGTTCTCTATTTATGTTATGTTAGAAGGACTAAAAAATATTTTTCTTATCATTTTTTAATTATTGGGCCAGAAATCTGTTTTTTTTTCTTGACAAATACCTTCTAAAATAGTTCAAATAATACAGGCATATTTTATAAAAGCAATCAATATAGTGCATACCACTGCCTTTTTTAGTTTTGGTATTCATGTGTAAACATATAGCTTTTATTCATTCTGGGCTTTGAAAAATAAGATTTACAAGGAGTCAAGAGAGTTAGGGAGAGTTTTTCCCACACCTCCCCTTCATTATGCAAATCAGGGTGTAAGAGCTTCTGGGGATTATAATTTAATTTTGCATTTCTGGTATGTTAATTGAATTTCCCAGCAGTAAAGACAGCAGTACAGGCGGCGGCCAGATGATCAGGTGATCAATGGCTGCCTCCATAAGGCACATGCAAAATGGAAGACGACAGTTCGCTGTAAGCACTAAAATTATGTGTGAATAAATACTGTTTTGTTTATATAAAGAAAAGTCCTTATGTGTGCACTGGACACAACCAACTTTATAAACTTCATCTTCAGTAGCACCAAGGAGCAATACCACCTGTGAAGTGAGTGCCTGACTCTAGACAAAATATATAATAATATAATATGTGTATACCATTGATAAACTAATTCCATCTGACATCAACATGCTACTTGCACACACACAATATCAGATCATGTAGTATTGATAACTATAGAAGACGGGAAAGGGTTAAAGGACAATTATACTTACCTCCCCCTCGTTCCTTTCCCCCCACTCCTGCAAAGTACCCAGGGTGAGGACCTAAAACGCTATGTCCTCACCTCTGGGTACTTTACAAAAGTCCTGCACTACTTACTTGTAATCTCCCTTGGCGTTCCAGGCCGATCCTCCCCACTGGCACTTTGAGTGATAGGTCACGAGGCAGCCAATGGGAAGCCACGCTCTGCAAGGAGGCATGTCTTCCCATTGGCTGCCTCCCGGACTGTCACTGACAGTGCCAGTGGGGAGGATCCAATCGGAGTGCCGAGGGAGATTACAAGTTAGTATTGCAGGACTTTTGTAAAGTACCCAGAGGTGAGGACTTAGCGTTTTAGTTAGGTACTTTGCAGGAATGGATTGGGGAAATGGTAAGTATAATTGTCCTTTAATGCAAAATCCCAGGTAGGACTTGCAAGCCAGTTGTTTGCATATTTAACTGATTCTGCATGTTTAATTAATAAATGAAGAAAGGGCTATTTTTACCATTATGCAAAACCCTTCTGATTGGTAGACATATCTCCATAGACTACAAGCACACTGCCCAATATAGGAGGAGAGAAATAAATTGCTGCAGCCATAATTAACAAAAAAAATGAAAATAACTTGATAAATGTAAAAAAAAAGTTTTTAAAATAATGAAAGTGTATGGCAAAGTACACAGGATATCGCTCCCTACACTACAGCAAAAAATAGTTTTGGGGGTGAACACACAAAAATGCCCAAAATAAAATTTTACATTTGTTTGTGTGCACTTGTGGTGTGTAGTATATTTATTGTGATAGTGTCCACACATTTTGCAAAACAAAAATGCTTCAATATCTGTACAAAACTACACAAAAATGTAATGAAATCTATTTGAAGTAAAATGTCAATGTGCACCTGAATAGCAGATAAATGGAAGTTTAATTATTAGATGTTCCAGCTATTTAGCTCCCTGCACAATGTAAAATTAGCATGTTCACATCAAAAATACAACTTACACGGAGTCTAGTCAAATGACCACATTAGGGGATTGAGTGCCCTCCTCAAATATTCTTATGGCTTACTTTTAATTTCCATCTTTAGCTAGCTGAACTAAAAGCCTGTCCTATTTTTTTCCATTCTTGCTTTGAATAAAAGTGGTTCTTTATGGAAATGTGTTGGGTCTGATCTGGGAAGATCTGAACTTTTTTGTGCAGAGCAGGGTGAGTTGTAGCGCAATGCAACATGGCAGAGATCCCGTAATGCAATAACCTATTAAAGGGCATGTCCACCCCCAAAACTATTTTTGCTGTTGTAGTGTAGGGAACGCTATCTGTGTACTTTTGCCATATATTTAATTTATTATTTTTGAACAGTTATCAAGTTATTTCATTTTTGTGTTTCTTATGGGTGAGCAATTTATTTATCTCCTCTATAGTGGGCAGTGTGCTTGTAGTCTATGGAGATATGTCCACCAATCAGAAGGGTTTTGCATAAATGGTTAAAATAGCTCTTTCTCCATTTTATTAATTAAACAGGAGAATCAGTTAAATATGCAAACAACTGATTTGCAGTCCTACCTGGAATTCTGGGATTTTACATTAACCCATTCCCTTCTTCTATAGTCATCAGAACTACATGATCTGATAATCTGATTATGTTGTGTGCAAGTAGATGTGATGTCAGATTATTAAATCAGGTTATCAATGGTATATATATATATTATATATATATTAAAAGACCAAAAAAGCAGCAGCACCTAGGGCCATATATATATATTCGGTTGTATTCAGTGCACACATAAGGTCTTCTTTTCATGTTTTGAAAAACTTTATTCACACATATTTTCAGTGCATACGTCGCTGTATGCACTGAAAATATGTGTGAATAAAAAGTTTTTCAAAACATGAAAGAGAAGACCTTATGTGTGCACTGAATACAAACCGAATATATTATAAATCTCCCCTCAGTAGCACCAAGGCAATCAAAACTGTGAAGTGAGTGCCTGATTGTATCATAATATATATATCTATATAATATATATATATATACACAGACATATATACAGACATATATACAAGAGAGATACAAGATTATCTGGTGAATGAAGGACACAACTGTTGTTATAAGCTGGTTGCTTACTTAGTTGGATAGCAAACCAAATTTTTTCTTGGATTTGTTTTTATCTTGGATAATGATAGCCAGATACTGAGAACCAAAACTGAGAGCCATCTGAGCTAAGGGCTGCCCATTCAAGATTACCCAGTCAGAATCACTCAATAAGCTTATACAGTACATGCCTAAGTAAAAAGACATAACATTTCAGATGAAATGCAAAACTGAAACTAGCTCTCTTACTGAACATTCACTATTTGTAGTAACTCCAAAACCCACCCCCAATATCTGATGGTCCGAGATCCAATCAGATTTAAGATTGTATCTACACCAATCAGATTTTGGGGGGGGGGTGTTTATGAGACACTATAAAACAGCTTTAAATCTTCAGAGAAAGCAGGTCTTGCCTTTGTATTTAGGTCAGAGATTTGTAAGTAGATGTTTGGTTGGACTGCAGAAATAATTATTTTTAGCTCCTGGGTTTCTTATCTATGGTATCATTGTGTAACAGATAAATAATAATAATAGATTTTAAATTATGGAGCCTGAAATTGCTTACTTTGGCCAAATAGCTTTCAAACTTGTGTGTAACTCAAGTGCATATGTAGTTGCACTACTAGTTCCCCATTCCCTGACAAAGCACTCTCAAACAGCAGAGGGAAGATAGGGAATGATAGGGATAGGGGTTGTATATTCAAAAACATGCAGTGTAAATACAAACAGATTGTAATGAATGCGCGCCTGCTACTTACATTTACTATAAGACTTCCCCAATTATGAGATGATCTGATAACTAAATATATCCTATTACAATAAAGCTTATTATAAAATAAAGATATGCTTAGAAATGCAAAATCACAGTTTCATTCTGTGCTGTGCTGAGCAGGGAAAATATTTCTCTATTGCCCAAGAGCACTACAAAGCCAGGAAAAGGACAATTTGGATACCTCATTATACAGAAAATATACGGTTGGATAATCCACTGGAATAGTGGCAAATCAGAAGTTACTATGTTATGTAATGTAACATAGTAAACTTGAGTTGCCACTATTCTCGTGGCAGGACACACATGAGTAAAAAGACCTTTCAAATACTGCAACAAAAACCAAAGTTTATTGCAAAGCACTTTTGCACATTTACAGGTATAGGTAACAGGTAAAAGGGCCTCTATACTGAAACAATAGTTATCGGTAGATATCCAATGTGAAACTATCTCTGCTGTGTGCAGCTTTGCTATAACTAGAAAGGAGACAGTGTGTTCATGCAAATCATGTGCACTGCATGATGGGAAATTCCCTTTTTCAATGCCTCATGGTGATTACTAAGCATGCTTGCCCTCATAGAAACCTGATGAGGAACAGTGTACAGGCAGCAACAAATTGCACTAGAAATGGCTCCAGAGCAGTAAGTTAAGGATTTTTAAACACTACACAGTGGGGCCAGTAGAAGGTTAAATTTTAGTTGGGGGGGTGGACATGCCCTTTATTACTACTACACACGGGATCATAGTCAGGCAAGAGGTGCCAGTTGTGTACCATTCAAAACGCATTACATTTTGCAACCTGGTAGCACAAAACTTAATGTAGTCTGTATGCATCAGCGGTGCGCGCTATTTCAAAAAAGATTCTGAAATCATACAAGCCCACTAAGTCAGTGTAAAGCCCATGTTAACCTGATAATAAATCGGGTAGTTGGGTTAACACTGATTCGGCCGGTAGGCGGCTTTTATTGCATCACACCTCGTAGTGTCATTGTCAGGGTAGATGTGATAGGGGGTATATAAAACATTTTGACAGTTCTTCTACAGCCAACAACAGTCTACCCTTGAGCAATTTACCATGGATCTTCCACCGTACAGCTTTGCATTTTAATGTAAATCCCAGCCTTAAAACCATTAAAGATCAGAACATCAAGACAATCTCATCATTCATACAGAATCAGATAATAACCATTATATTTATACATATTAATGTTTAAGCAACTAAACATAGGAGCCCTTGATCCTACGCTGTGTGAACATCCTTGCAACTCATATAGAGGAACACCTATAGGAGATAAAGATTCCAAATGATTACAAGTCATTGATATTCAGTGCTTTAAGTCTGTTACAGAGGGAACACACACAACAAAGGGCACAATTGTAAATTGTAAAAAACAGAGAAGTCTATATATAAGATTCCAATATTGTGCTATGGGAAGAACCACCCTAGTCTGAAAGATAGGGATAAGGACCGTAGAACTCAATTCCTTTAAATACACTATGACGGGATGTTTGGTTTAAAGGTGAAAGCATTGAAAACCTATTTCACTTTACAGTTTAAGACAATGTTAATTTAATTTATGCCCTTAATAAGTGGGAGGTACACTGGCACCTACGGCACATAGCTGTCTAATTTTAGGTTTTGCTTGACTCCTTGTAAATCTTATTTTTCAAAGCCCAGCATGAATAAAAGCTATATGTTTACACATGAATACTAAATATATATATATATATATATATATATAGGCAGTGGTATGCAATATATTTGAGTGATTTTATAAATATATATATAGGAATTTGACCAGAAAAATAATAAAATCAATTTTCCAAGCCTGCTCTAAAATAACATAAATAGAGAATTATCCAGGAGTAGTGCTGTTTTAATACTTATTATCAAATAATGAGGACCTAAGGCTCACCAGAGCTGATAGGAGCTCGTTGAGCCTACCCAGCCAGATAAATACTAGCCCAACAGTCGTAGCCTTTATGCCTACATACAAGACTACAACTTATCAGTATAGCTGCTAAGCCAAACTAAGCTGAAATTCAGATCTCTTGCATTTTATAGTGTCTCCCAAACACACCTTTAAAATCTGATTGGTTTGATTTAAATCTTAAATCTGATTGGATCTTGGATATTGGACCAATCCTATACCCCACCGCTAAATCTGATTGGTCCAATACCCTCGATCCAATCAGATTCAAGATTTAAATTAGACCAATCAGATTTTAAAGGTGTGTATGGAAGACACTAAAATGCAAGAGATCAGAATTGCAGTCTAGTGTTGGATTAGCTGCTGTACTGATAAGTTGTAGTTAGGCATAAGGGCTACAAAAGATAGCTGTTAGACTAGTATACACCTGGCTGGGTAGGCTCCCTACATTTAGTGGAGTGCTACTGATCTGGTCAAACATTTATACAAACATAGAAAAGATAATCAATGCAATTCCTAGGCCCCATACAATATCATATTATCTGCTCACTGGCATACTTATAAACAAAGGGTTTTAGTATACATTACTGTGATCACATGATTGAAAGCCTTCCAACCACGTCAAGGTACCCCAGTCTGGAAGGTCCTAACGTCTAACCTTTTCAATTTCTTTACTTCAATTACGATTAGCAAACTTTTGCATTCTCATTCTTCACACTGGATCCATTTAACAGGCTCTCTCCCTTCCCCCTCAGCCCTTTGGCTTTTTAAAATGAGGAAGAGGCCATCCAGTGCTTATAATTAAAGGCAGAGGACCCTCCCATTAAAGGGGCGTGTTGGGGGTGCTATTACCACATGGAGGCTTGACCAAGCCTCCAATAAATCATACAATACAAAATTGTGGAAGCACTCCAATTAGCTAATTTACAACTACATTTAGTGGAAGTGCTACTGATCTGGTCAACATTTAACAAACATGAAAAGATAATCAATGCACATTCCTAGGCCAATACAATATCATATTTATCTGCTCACTGGCATACTTTATAAACAGGGTTTTAGTATACATTACTGTGATCACATGAATGAAAAGCCTTCCAACCACGTCAAGGTAACCCCAGTCTGGAAGGTCCTAACGTCTAACCTTTTCAATTTCTTTTACTTCAATTACGATTAGCAAACTTTTGCATTTCTCATTCTTACACACTGGATCCATTTACACATCTCTCTCCTTCCCCCTCAGCCCTTTGGCTTTTTAAAATGAGGGAAGAGGCCATCCAGTGCTTTTATATTAAAGCAGAGGACCTCCCATTAAAGGGGCGTTTGGGGTGCTATTACCACATGGAGGCTTGACCAAGCCTCCCAATAATACATACAATACAAGAATTGTGAGAACACTCCAATTAGCTAATTTACAACTACATTTAGTGGAAGTGCTACTGATCTGGTCAAACATTTATACAAACATAAGAAAAATCAATGCCATTCCTAGGCCCCATACAATATCATATATATATATATATTTAGTATTCATGTGTAAACATATAGCTTTTATTCATGCTGGGCTTTGAAAAATAAGATTTACAAGGATTCAAGCAAATTAGGGAGAGTTTTCCCCACAACTCCCTTGCTCTTATGCAAATAAGGGTAAGAGACTTGTGGGGAATTATATAATTTGATTTTGCATTTCTGGTATGTTATTAGAATTTTCCCAGCAGAAAAGACAGCAGTGAGCAGTGCCCAACGCTACCAAGGCAGCGGTCAGATGATCAGGTGATCAATGGCTGCCTCCATAAGCACATACAAAATGGAAACCACAGTTCCCCTTTAAACACTCACAAGTGGGGCCAGTTAAAAGGTTAAATTTTAGTTTTGGGGACATGCCCTTAACAAAAAAACAGGTCAATTGTCAATCACTTTCCACCAACCCTAACTGATATACTTTGCACACTTTATTATCTACTTTATTAACCAGATATTTAAGGATATTATTGTCCTATTCTGGCAGAGTAAGCTGGTCCCTCCCTCCATGCAGTCAATCAAGGATGTGACACGGACATCACACGCAATGATTGACTGCTGCTTAGCCTGCTGCCTCACTGCACATGCTTAAGCATATAAAGCTCTTTTAGAAGAGGGAGGAGGCAGATACCTTTGCCGGAAAGGAATAGTTAAATATCAGGTTAGAAATTCATGTAATAAACTGAGAAAAATAGCAATGGCAGATAACGGACAAGTCATCAGTTTTTTTGTTTTAGAGTAGACATGCCCAAATAAGAACACTCACATGTATGTACAAATGTGTGCAGCAGTGGAATATGTGTTGAAATCACTGTGAAAAACACACAAAATGCGCATGGGAACAAGGCACAGGGTTGCACTTTCATTTGTTCCTTTGACCTAAAAATATTTTCTTCATTTTGAAGAAATAATAAAAATAAACTATTACAATAAAAACTGTCATTGTTTATCCTGTCTTCTGTGCCATGAAAATACCAATAAATGTCATGCAATACATTCGGAATGGCATAATCACCGAATTAGCATTTTGGGAGATGAGATGCTATTAACATTTTAACTGCAGGTAAATATTATGTATTAAATCAGTGGTGGTGCTAAAGTCAAAAGGGAAAGTGAGGAACAGAATCCTATTTGGCTTGGAGGAAAGTATTGCTCATTGGGTGATAAATGTGAATTATATGTAGGTGGCATTTGAAATGCGGTTGGAGTTTAAGGATTATGGGCTGGACTCATTCCCATAAACCTGAAACTGCTTATACAATGTGCAACTATTCAGAGTAAAGCATTAGAAAGAGCCATGACTTTCTACTTTACAACACATAAATCTCTTGACATATTTTATATTACAAAAGTCAAAAGATATTTAGATCTAAAACAAAGGAACAAGGTCAGAAAGAAGGCGTTTTTCAAGGAATCTGGTGAAAGCGAAGCACAACTATGCAGCGGAAGAGAATGGGATATTGAACCAGTAAATATTCATTCATAGTCAATAGAATAAATTGTCTTTTTTCAAATTAAAACCATATAAGGGAGATGCAACGTTTTACAAGATGCACCTCTTCCCTTCACGCTCCCTTGATGCAGTAACCTCAATGCGATTGGAGCAGGGGAGTTAATGGGGGGTGGGAGGATTAATGCACAACTTATATTAAGTTTTGGGTTTTTTTTTATAGGCTAAACATAATGCCGAAAAAATACTTTTAGGCACTTAATAAATACTATGTATTGTTGCTATGTATTCATCGAAAAGTGAAATGGATTGATCTCCAATCCTCCCAGTCTGCATTGCTGTAAGGGACCTCTCCCCAGTATGATTACGGGCCAGACCTTTCTATCTGCTTTGGTTTCTAATCACTATACCCCCTCATGTGACATACACCAGCGATTCACTCTACCCCCTCATGTGACATACACCACGATTTACTTTTTTAATGCCAGCAAATGCAGTAGCTGCCAGCGCTAAATTTAGACACAGTAGGCACAGTGGTTGCTGGGGCATCTTCAATCTTTCCCCTTTTTAACCCCCCCACTATTACAATATAGTTTGTAGCACATATGTTTTTGAAAAAACATCTGTGCCCTGTGTTCAGTTAATATTTCAGTTCATGTTTTTATAATTAAAAAATAATATATATATTTTTTAATCCCTATACTAAAGGGGTGATTGAGATTGTAACCCATTTCCAATTTTACTCATAATATAATCCGTTCCCCCATAAATAAAAGCAATTGTGGTTTGGGTGTGGCCTGGGTGGGCAGGGCTAAGGGCTCCTGGCTTTTTGTGCTCCCTAGGCTGGGTACACACGAAGGGACTATTTGTTCGTTGGTTGCGCAAATTCAGCCACGGCCAAAATTGTGAACGATCAATCGTGTGGTCCATAGGGAACCATATGATTGACGGAATTTACCGACACGTACGTTCGTCTGATCCGGACGAACGAACAATCGAGGTTGGTCGCGGCCGATTTATGCTGGTGCGTACCCAGCCTTAGATGTAAATTGAGCCCTAGTAGCTGCTTTTAAAGTCAGATGGGTTTATAACAAGATTAGCCCTGGTACATAATTGTTGGGCAGGACAGTGGGGTTTCTCCATACATTGCCCCAATTGGGTTTTGCATTTTAACAAACATACGCATATTTCTCTTTTTAGTTGAAAGACTAATTAGTTACCTTCACTTCAAATTTCCTAATTAGATGAAATCTGGCTTGTCTGCTGAATATTTACAATATAACAAGATAGTAGTTTCATGTTTGTGTTCCTTGAGTAACCTGTGAACATTGTGCTAGATGTGTTCAGATACTAATAGATGTTGTGTGCATTTGTTGTTCCTTACTAAGCAGAGGTCCAGACTTTAGCTGATTCTATGCGGTAACGAAAATCCAGACTTGCTCAAAACTGTTAATTTCTGACCTATTCTTGAGCTGCAGGCCTTGGGCTCTGATAACATTTTCAAAAGTAAATATCCAGTAAATGAGTTGCGCATTTTGATACGGGATTTCCATGTGCAGTTTCTGCTTTCTACAAATCAGGTCAAGCTCCGTAGAGAAATATAAAGCATAATGGATTAGCTTGTGTGTATTCATTTCACTGGCAAGAATGTTGCATTTTAATAAAATAATCTTTTAACCCATGACAAGAAGGAACAGTATGAAATTTCCAAGGTCTAAACTATCTTTAAGGGATGTGTTGAACACACTTTCATCACAACCTTTTGATATATCAGAACTGTTTCCAAAAACACAAACAAAATGGCCATTGTTCATAAAGAACATAAAATGATAAAAAAGAAAACACAATTCAGTAATGAAAATGTGCTCATGATCTAGTTTAGTAGTAACTTACAGGAAGGATCTGTTATGAAATAATTGCAAAAGTTACAGATACATGCTCACCACAATATTTAATATCTGATGTATGGAGAATAGAGTTAAGCTTAATAAAGTTTAAGGCTCGTAGACACAATCGGATGTGTGAGCGAGCAAGGACACCCGACGGCAGACATCCGTGCGATGTAACAGACGTTTCGGCTGAGAAATGCACAGTTCAGTTGGGGGTCGTTCGGTGCTCTGCCTGGAAATGGCTGTGCGTTTGCTCACGCAAACATCGGACGGTTGTAGGCAGCTCTCCTTATCATTCCACAATCCTGACAAAGTGATTCTACTGTGTTCTCAGGCAGAAAAGTAATGCATACTAGACCGATATTGCTCTCCTACAGAGATTTTGACAAACGTAGAATTTCTTAGTACTGTGTTGCATTGAACATTGAAGCTCCATGTTTGTGTGCAGTGAATCAAGTGGGGCTACTGTTTTATTCAGCACATATAGAAGATCGATATTTTTATTTTTCAGAAATCTGCAAATATTTTCTACAAAGAACTGCGTTTGAAATTCTGTTAATAGCTTCCAAAATATGTGTTATGTGGGGTATTTTGGGTACTCCATAGCTCCCTGGACTTGAGTTTAGTTCTTGAGACATTTCTCTCAGTCTCCGCTGGCTTTCTCAGTTCAGAAGACTTGTACAAGAATCGTGTTAGCAATTATATCTTGGAAATACCCCACTACGTGCAACAACAACTAGGTTTCAGGACCCTACTGATTCCAGAGGTGTTGATGCATTGTTGTAGTAAAAAAACTGCCCAGGGTAAACACTTCTGACAACCTCACAGTGTTGCGCCTAATAATGTAGATTGCCCAAGGTGGCACAAGAATCCATCCAGCCTCCTAGTAGGCCCGTTGTAGCAGGGATATGTTCCATCTTTCCCCCAATGCACACAAGTTGGACGGATTCTTTCACCATTGGTTCAGGGCATAAGTCAACTAGTATGTGACAATTTTTGAGAAAAATCAATAATGTGCAGGTCAATGGATTAGATTCATATTTCCGTTGGTGATTAGAGATGCCAGTTCGCGGATCCGAAACCGGATCCGCGGCGGATTTCCGAGATCGCTGCGGATTTCCAAGATCCGCGAATTGTGGATTCTCGCGGGATTTTCCGGAATTCCACTTTCCAAATTTTTTCCAAACTGCGTTCGAAAATTTTCGAAAAATCGGGGAAAATTTGAAAATTAAGAAATTTTGAATATTCTAGAAAATTCTAATTTTTTAAAGATTTCGAAAATTTGGCAAAAATGATACAGTAACGTGCTGTAAAGGGTCCTGGGAATGGGTCGGGGAACTTTCATAAAGAATCCTTTCTGATTAGTTACAATCAGAATTTCAGAAAGAATCTGATTGGTATATACCAAACCAATCACATTCTTTTCCATCAGAATTGGTTACATAGATTCTATCTTATTGTAACCAATTCGATTGGCATACCAACTAGAGATGGACCGGATTGTGGAACCAAACCTGTTCTATGGCAGATCCAGAGCTGCCAATCCGCAGATTTTACGAACCACCTTTGAACTTTCGAAATTTTTATGGATCAAGTTCACCAATGGCAGCTGTTTTTTACCCCTGCAACCCCTGGGTATAAAGGCAGCTAGGACAGGTGCACTTTGTCAGTGTGTTAAAGTGAGTTTGAGTGGAGACTGACAGTGTAGGGGTTATAGAGTTTTTTCCATGCTTTTGAAAGCTTACTGTGTGGTGAATTTTAGTGGGTGGATTAGACACTTGTTGTTAACCACTCCTGTATCACACAACTTTGGGACCAAAATCCTTTTGAGGACTAAAACCCCCCCCCCATATAAATTTTTTGGAAAATTTAGTTTTAGGGGCCTTTAGAGGTCGCTGGCCCTATTTAAAAACACACTGTATTGCAGTTTAGCGATACAGTGCATTATCGATAATGTACACCGCGGCAGTACATTAACTGATGAACGTTCGTAATTAACAAACCCATCTGGAGGACCAAGACAGTGATATGGATGTCAAAATGAGCGCCAGCCAGTGCTTATGAGCCCCTCCATTATAGTGCACTTCTAGACGCGTACTTTTTCCTTTTGCCAATTGGAATGCTCTAAATCCAGGGGCAAGCGCAGGATTGTTAAGGGGGGGGGGGGTTTTGAAGAAACAAAGTAGGAAGTTCATTGACTAGAGATGGACTAGGACCCAAACTTGAACACACAAAATTTGAACGTTCCCAAATTAGCGTTCCATAACAGAAAATAGAGGAGCGTTCACCCACCCCCCCTCCGTTAGCGAGCTCCAAGTCAGCGGGCTTTCAGCATGTCCTGAAAACTATACACTGCAAATAACAGGCTCAAGCTTAGGGTTTTAAAAACTCACCTTTATTTGTAAGCAATTCTGATTTGGATACATTAAAATTATTTTAGAAAGAATCTGATTGGTATACTAACCAATAAGATTTTTTTCAAACCAGATTTGGTTACAATCAGATGGTCTGTTCCCCAGACCATTTCTGAGTGCCAGAGCCATTGACAGTAAAGTACTGTATCATTTTTGCTAAAATTTCGAAAATCCCTTGGAAACTCGAAAAATCTTGAATATCTGAAAATTCCTTGAAAAACTCGAAAATTCCAAGAAAATTCGAAAATTCTTGAATTTTCGAAAAATATCGAATGCAGCTCAAAAAAAAAGGCGGAAGCTCGAAAAAAGGTGAGGAAAGTTGTTGTTTTTTATAGTTCTGGGTATATGTCCGTGTTCCACAGAACCATTTCCCAGGTCTCACAAGCCATGTATGTATGCTGTTTTACCTATTATTTAGGGGTTCTGGGCAGATTTTTTTCTCCCACTTTAGGGGTTTTACGAAAAAATTCGAAAATCCGCGAATCCACAGGCGGACGGATTTTAGCAGTTCGGCCATCTTATGGTGAAATTGGATGACATTGGTGACATTCATATACAGTACCTCATTTCTCCACCATCAGGATATAGCGAAAAACTGTTGCCAAGGACTGTACTGTTGCCAAGGAATGTGTCAAGGACTGTACTATGAAGAAGTTATGCATTTTTATTCAGGGATGTTTGGAGCTGATCCTTTTTAATAGGACAGTATTTCTCATTTAATGGTGTATCTTACAGACTAGAAGAGGTACAGCTATGGATAGAATGTCACTCTTTCATATGCCAATAGCTTTTTGGCATGGCTGGACTTCATCTATGTTACATTCACTTTTTACCAGGAACTGTGTGGCCTGGTGGCAGTACATAGATATGCGTCTTTCTCCTATGGCGGGGCGTCTTTGGATTCTTAAAGATGTTCCATGAATAAAAAATCTGATGCATGGTGATTTAAATACACCTTAAACTATGACTCTGTTATTGGATGTGAAAGTTCTTTTATTGAATGGCGAGTATTGAAATTGAGTTTATGCCAAGGAGACAAGTCGTAATCAACCAGGGCCATTTCTAGGATAGACCACTTAAGCAAAAAACTAGGGTGCCCAGTATGAACCAGGGCACCAAGTGTTCTCCTTGTCAGCTTTAATTGTGTTTTAGAACTGCTCTCCTTGTTCGCTTCTTTAATTTGCAAAATTGTAGTGAGTAAAACTCAGCTCACTCTACTAGAATTAGAACAAATGTTGCAAATAACTGACGGTGAAGGAAGGAGGGGGAGGATGAACACAGCTAAAAGACCTGAGGAGAGGCAGTTCTAAAAAGCAAAGAAACCTGCAGCAAGATGATGTCTGCAGAATTTTTAACAGTGGGCACCTGTGACTAGCAGCAATACCTTTTTTACTTCCACCTCAACTCTCCAATTAGACTTAGAGCAGGTGAGGGTTAAACATTCAATTGCAGAGCGACATGGAAAGCACAGGTACATACCTGTACATCATGTCAATGCAGCTAAAAGTGTTAAAGATAATACTCTGCTGGCATGAAAGGTTAACAGCACATTTACTCTGGGAAAGTGCTGGCACTAAAGGGTTAATGGCAATACTCTGGAAAAAGTGGACACTGTAAGTGTTAATCCCATACTGTTGAAAGATGCTGGCACTGAAAAAAATAAAAACATATCGATCACACCCAAATTTCCCTGTTCTGTCCCACTCAGCTATTTTTTATGAAACCCGTCTGGAAACAATTGCTAGGGAGAACACTGGCCCCACATATCGTTCATCCACTGAAAAAATACTGCCCTTCCAATCAATTCATTGGATACACCCACCTGCACCACCCCAGTACAGTGTGCCACCTCTTACCAACTACTAAGGTGGTGGCCAAATATATAGAAACATCAACAGCAACTGTTGATAGGTTTCAGAGAAAATGAGTGGGGAAACCTAGCTGCAACAAATTTGATGGCCAACTCCCAATTTGAACTTAGAGTAGGTGAGGAGAAGGGAACAATTCATGGAGGAGACATGGAAAGCCAGGTACTTACTCTATATTCAGGTTAATGCTGGCACTGAAAGTGTTAATGGTAATACTCTGGGGAAGTCTTCTTGACTAAAGTGTAATATCAATAATCTGGAAAAATAGCTGGCACTGAATGTGTAATGCCAATATTCTTGGAAAGTTTGCTGACACTGAAAGAGTAAAATCTCAGATCTCACCAAATTTCCTTGTTTCTGCCCACTCAGGCTACTTTTCATGCCACCTGGCTGGAAACCCCTTCCTGGGGAGAACAGTGGCCCCGCATACGGCGCATAACATTAAAAATCTATCCTGCTCTTTCAACCAGTATTTCCTTGGATACGTACATATACAAGCCGCGGCCCACCCGGTACGTGTGCACCTCTTTAAAACTACTAAGATTTGAACATCCACAGCAGCAGTGACAGTCTGTCAGAAGGGAAATGAGTGGGGGAACCAAGGTGCAACAGTTTGGCTGACCAATGTTTGGGGTGGGGCCTGTGAAAGGGCGGCATAGGGCAAGATAGGTATAAACGGCCCAGTAGTATCAACAATTGTCATTTAAAAGTTTTTATCTTAGACACGTAAAACCCACATACCTCCCAGGTATATGATCTTAGAGGACAGTGTTATATTGTAGTTTCCGTGTGATTATTGATTGTGAAAGAACAAGCCCCTCAAGTTTATGCATTTCACTGATAGGCAGTGGGTAGCTAGGACTTATGGGCCTGATACAAAATTGGGCATGGGCCCCCAAACACCAGCAAAGGTTAAAATGCTTTGTATATAGCCACTGGTAAAATAGTTGGCACAAAGACTGGTTAAATGTCTGGCATCCAGTCACTGATAACTGGTTGGGAAATTGGCACCTGTAAACAGCCAGGCACTGGGTAAATGCTTGGCACACAGATATGGTAAAATACTTTGTACAAGACCACTGGTAAAAACAGTTGGCAACGACTGGAAGTTGCAAACATAGCACAAAATGGGGCCCCTTCTGGCCAAGGGCCTGGTGCGGTCGCATCCCCCCTGCACCACTGGTAGCTACGCCCCAGTGCACAGGGCCTGATTTCCCACTAGGGCGTGGCCTGGGCAGCACAGCCACACAGGGGCGGGACAAAATAAAATCCAATATGTTTAAGTTACGCAGCATTGCATCCCATATTAAATTTACACAATGCACATTAGTTGGCACACAGCAGAGCTTAGCGGCTTCTGTTAAATATGTAACGGGCAGTGATTGCTGATGTTTTATGGGTGTGGCAGGGCCCTCTCCCCACAAAAGCCCCGCTTTAGCCAATGAATGACCACGTACGGGTGGGGGGGGGGGGGGCACAGCCGCAATAGTAAGCTGGCCTAGGGGAAGAACAAAAGTAAATTGGGCCCTGCCAGTGCATAGGTCTATAAGCAGACAAAGGGATGTAAAACTGCAGTGAATAGACAATATGCAGAGATAGGACACAGTTAGAAGAACTAAAGTTCATAAGTTCATGGCATTTAAGTTGTGCATGATAACTAGAGGGGGGATAATAGTTATTATCGTTTGTGGGGGGATTTAATCAGAAAACTGAAAGCTTAAATATTTGCCTTTATGCATTGGTTTTCTATTGGTGTGAAATTCACCTTTGATTGTTTCTGATTTTTTTTTATTTTAGGAAAAAAAGATCACTTGGTCACGTCAATGCTCGCATGTGTGGTTCTTCAATATGTTGTTTCTATAGGTGTAACTATTAAAGGGGTCATGTTGGGTGTCATTTTACATTTCCTCTCCACACAAAAAAAAGAAAAAAAAGATCATTAAGGGCTAGGCCACACTGCTGCGATTTTTCGCGCGTTTGACATGTTTTTTTTTTTAATACAAGCAATGCGGCAAAGCATGCGATTGCGCTTGTGTTTCCGTTTGCAATCGCAATCGCATTTGATCACAATTTTAAAGCGCCACCGCATGCGCACAAGCAGCCTAATCGCAGCGCAATCGCTATTGCATTTCAGGCGCAGTGTGGCGTTCCCTAGCACTGCAATACCTCAGTTAGTTAAAAGAAGCCTAGATAAATACAGTCAGCAAACATACAAAATATATATTTCTATTAAGCAAGTACACATACACATAAAGGGTAATGGTGCAGAATGCTCCAAAACAAATTGGTGTTTGATTCATAAATCCAAATGCAAAGAATATAACAGCTTCCCCCAGTCTTTAACACTCTGCTTGACTGTGAGTCAATTGACCAAATCAGCTCATATTTGCTGGCTCTCCAGATTATTGGGTGGAAACCACTGACAGGTGAGGAGTCAAGTTGTACATGCAGCTTACAGCACAAGCACAAAGATGATGGAAGCGCACACTATTCCTCAGATAAATGTTTATTCACATTACACAAACAACAACAGGCCATATTATAAAGCCGCGAAATCGTTTTTAGTGATACGTGGGTTAGTTAATTTACAATCGAGATCGTTCATGTACGATCGCGATCGTACATTTACGACCGAACGTTCGTTAATTAACGAACATTCGATCGTAGAATACTGTGCGGTGGTAAACTACCGCAATGGTATTCTATGGGGATTGTAGTCTACGAGTTTGTTCGGTACATAAATTTATCATCGTTAAACGTCATTGATCTCCGATCGATTGAAACATGTAAATTTGCAAATACCCATCGTTAAGACACGGTATCGTCTAAAAAGCAATACTGCACCTTTATAATATGGCCCAACGTTTCAGAGATCGCTATGTCTCCTTCATCAGGGGATGACACCACCTGATGAGACACAATGCATTGAAGGAGACATAGATCTCCGAAACGTTGTGTGTTTGTGTGATGTGAATAAAAAGATTATTCTGAGGAAAAGTGTGCGCTTCAATCATCTTTTTGCTTGTGCTATAGCTTGGAGTCCTTAAGGTTGAGGACTGACAAAAGCTGCACCTACAACTCAGTGGCAAGCCGCCAGAAGGAGTGCTAAGTCCGAACCTATTGTATTTACATGCAGCTTAGGGAAATGAAAAAGGATGGGGATACAAACAAAAGGAACCTATAGTTGCATGTTCTTGAAGGTTTTGCGCCGGGACCACAGCAACACTAAAGTGGCAACACTAAAAGCAGCAGTGAAATCACAGATTACCTTTAACCTGAATATTCCACAAATATTACACCAAAAGGCTGATTCCTGGTGAAGATATTTTATGTTTTGTTCTCCTCTAAAATTTCCGGTTTCAGTTGCAGCGTTAAGTTCCTTTGATCCAGTCTATCGCAGAAAACTGAAATCTGCTGATTTGTCATAAAAAAGGAGAAGTAAGAACACCAGCTCCTGCAAAAATTTTAACTTCCCATAATATTTTCCTTCAAGAACTGATGTTTACCATAAATATTTACAATATTCAGAAGATTGTATTATGTTGTTTTCCATGCCAATCCCCTTTTTCCTGACGTATTCTTTTGCTTTGTGTTGTAGTACGCATGTAAAATATTGGAGAAGCTGAGAGACTGGAGTAGAGAAACTGAAAGATGCATTTGCACTTACAGCCAATCTTCTTTTAACTAAAGAACAGGAGGTTGTTGATATTCACTCTGACCTCCATTAAATTTTATTATAGGGCACCGCTCATTTTCATATGTTGAGATCTTGATGGTATAAAACTGATTGGTTAGTATACCAATCAGATCTTTCTGAAAAAAACAGAATTGGTTCTTCCAGAAAGAACCTGATTGGTTAGTATTACCAATCAGGATTGGTTACAATCAGATTCTTCTAGAAAGAATCTGATTGGTTAGTATACAGACAGTTATTTCAATCTGAAATTGGTTACAATCAGTTCTTTCAGAAATAATCTGATTAGTATACCAATCGATCAGATTCTTTCTGAAAGAATCTGTTGTAACAAATTCTGATGGAAAATAACTGATTGATTATATACTAATCAAATTCATTCAGAACAAATCAAAGGGTTTCAGCACAAGAAAACGCCAGCCTGGATTCCTCATCCAGCTTAAGGTACCGTTACCAGAAAAGTTTCTGAAGATGGACATAAGTTTGCTAACTTTATGAATACTGTAAATTAATTTTCAATTATGGTCTTCTTCCTCCGGCTCAGAGCCCCAGCGTGTTTGACCAAGTCATTTCCCTCTTCCAGGGGGATCCTCAGGCATGGGCTTTTGGTTTCTGGGTCCAGTTACCTAGCTTATCTTCCGTTGATGAGTTTTTCAGAGCCGTTGCCCATCCTGTACAATGATCTGGACCATGCTGCTAACAGCGAATCAAAGCGAGGGCCCGTCAGTTAGAATTGGTCTTTCAGATTCCATCAAGGATGTTCGGGTAAACTACTCCCTCCTGGGATCCCTGGATTAAGGCAATCAAGCTAGTTATCAGGTGATCGCAGGTTGTGGGAATATCACTTGGAGAGATGCAATGAATCCCGCTGGATCTCTAAGGTTTCTTTTTGCTTCTCCCCCCTCTTATGCTATTTTCTCCACTCCTGCCACTAGGAGGAACCTATGCAATATGAAGTGTCTAAAACTAACTTCATACTGAGAATGGCTAGAGACCTCAGAGGGTCTATGTCCGTGTACTGGGAGATCATGGTCATTTGTTTTGTTTGGTTCTGTCCTAGAAAGTGCAGGAAACTCCAGAGCCTAGGGGTGGTCAGAGGAACGTCTATCTGGGTGAGCAGGTAATTCCTCAAATCTTTAACTTGTTTGAAGCCTGTTACCCATTGACATTAGATGCAGAGTTCCAGCTAAAGATACTCAGCTTTTCTAGATAGGGAGCAGCATGCAATCTTTTTTGCCAACTCCCTGGGGATTGCAGAAGAGCAATTGTCAAGTATGTTTTTGTCTTGTGTCATTGATATTCCCCATGTATTAAGGGGAAACACTCTTGCCTTACCTCTCTGTACTCTCATAAAGAAATGTTAAAATTTCTTTGTTAACTATTCCCTCCTCTCCAGTAATCTGGGACTCCCTGGCTCGCAAACATATATTATTATGACACAAGAGAATGGTCAGGTAGTCCAATGGAGAATTAATTGTTTCAAGGCACATATTTTTAATGTGCAGGTTGCTGTTGTTTAAAGCAACTTTACAGCCTATCAAGACTTTGGCTGATGTGTTTTGTCCAATGCTGACATTGTACCACTCAAGATCGATTTGATTGCCCTATTGACCTCTCTCCCCGGGTACCATGTCCTCCTGGGGGCATTTAATATATCTATTTGTGCCAAGCGTCAACATGAAAGAATATATTAAGAGAATCTCAATAAGGTGTTTATCCACGGACTCCCACTTACACCAGCAGCGTGGTATGTTTTTTGTGAGATAAAAAGGATTCAGGTTCAATTATAGGTCTCGAAACAAAATTACTATTAGAATGATATTCCTCTGCCTCTTATTGAGGGCCTGTCTGTTTGCTAAGTGGTAGGTTGTCCATTCTAAGTTGGATCTTAGAGAGGCACTACAACTTAATCAGATCAGAGAGGAAGATAAATGGAAGGCTCCCTTCTCACCGAAAGATGTCCATTATGAGTATCTAGTAATGCCTATCGTCTAAGTAATTCCTGCGCCGCCCAGGACTTATTAATGAAAGTACTTAAGGGAAGTACCCGGTCGAAATATGTAATCTAGACCACATCTGTATCTTTTTTCTTAGGGTATTTTTCATTTACCAACGAAGTCTATTCTTACTATGGACTTGGTGAAGTGGCTGCTGTCCCTAGAGTGTGACACTCCTCACACCCTTAAATCCTCTTAAAGGTTCTTGGGTTTTGCTAAGTTTACAGAAGATTCATTAGAAATTCTTTTCAAATAGTCCGTGCCACCCGACGAATTTGAGTGGGTCGTGAACCCCATGCAGCCTTTGAAGTTATGAAAAAGGCCTTTTGTTTAGCTCCCCATACTTATCCACCCTGACATTAGACTACCTTTGTACTAGAGGTTGATGCTTCTGAAAGAAGGGGAGGAGCCCCCCAAAACATTGTTTGCTATGGTTGATGGTTCCATAACAGTTTGTTACTTTCTAAAGTGTGTGAGATTCTTCACAATTGCTTACTATTTTAACACCTTAGGGATAAGGGTGGAAAAATATGCTACCCCTGTCTGTGGGTGGCTTAGGACAATGTTGTTGTGAGTTTCCTGCAAGAACCTTCCTGCCGGCGTCCCTAGGTTCTACATGCCCACTCAGTTGTCTCCTAATTTACTTGAAGTTTAAAAAGAAAAACTTTCAGGTTTATGTTTCCCCTTGGAAACCCTTTAACTTATCTCTTTTTGTCCCATTACCTTATCGACTTACAGGTCCTCCAGCATAAGTTCCACGATTCAAGTTGGTCTGACACCCTAGGGGAAAAGTAATATTTGGCTCTGTTTAGGCCAGTCATGGTATGGTGGCCCAGCTCTCTCCAAGATACTAAATCCTATGTTAATGCTGTGCGGTCTTTGCCCCCGTAGTTTTACTGGTATTCTCTGCCACTTCTAGATCTCAGAGATTCCTTGGACCCTCATATCTATGGGATTTCATCGTAGACTTTCCTCGGTCCTTAAGTTGTGTGTGGGTTGTAGGTGACAGATTTAGTCAGATGGTTCACTTATTCCCCTTCCAAACTCCTATACTGCATAAGAATTATCCCAAGCTATTCATTATTTCTGTCTCCATGGCATGCATGAAAATATAGTTTCCGATAGAGGGGTACAGTTCATCTCTCATTTGGCAAAATTTGTTCTCACAATGGTATTTTCTTTGTCATTTTTCTAGGTTTTCAACCCGAATCTAAGGTCAAACCTAAAGAACCAACAGTCTTTGGAGCAGTACCTTAGATGTTTTATGTCCGATACCCAGGAAAAATAGCAGAATTCTTGTCATTTGCTGAATTCTCATACATAACACATTAATTAATTACTAAAGTATCTCCATCTGGTTGTAATCATGAGAAGCATCCAACTTTCTTCTTTTTCTTCAGGTCCTCTTTTAGAATTACCAGTCTCAAGGATATTTTTACTCATATGTCTCAAATCTGGCACCAGATTCAATCAAACTTAAACAAGCTACTGACTCAACAAAAAATATTTGACCATCATCATTTAAAGGAACCGGAATTTGCAAATAGATTAGGGGCATATTTATAAAGGTTCGTTACTTTTCGCGGCCGTTTTCGCGGCACATTAACGCATGGAATCGCGCGTTTACCGCGATTTAAAAAGCCCCGAAAACGGCCGCGAAAAGTTAACGAAGAGGTAACTTTCGCGCGATACTTACCCGGTACCGCCGCTTCTATTTATAAAAGCGGCGGTACTGGTTCCGCCGGCTAGTATCGGCTGTTTTACTTTCGCCACCGTGAACGGTGGCGAAGTCAGTCCGATACTAAACCTCCCGCGGGGGGGATGGGCGGCGGCAACCCGCGGCGGGTGGTTGCAACCGCCCCGGGAGACACGCCCACCCCGCCACACCCCCCGCGGCGGCAGCGGGACCACCCGCCGCCGCCGCCGCCACTTCCCAGCAGCCCTCCCAACCCGTTCCCCAGTTCGCGCATCTCGGAAAGGAGGCTAGAAGGGGCTGCCGGGAAGGGCCGCAGCAGGTGGTCGCGACCACCCGCCGCGCACCCCCTCCCGGCAACCCCTCCAAGCCCCCCGCCCCGGCCGCTCCCGGGGAGGGGACGGGAGGGAGCCGCTGGGGGGGTGGAGGCTCCCTCCAGCGGGCCCTGAGAGGCCTTTTGGGGCTTAGGGGGTTCCCGCAGCTCGAACGGGACCCCCCTCCCCGGCCCTTACAGGGCCCTTGCGGCACTGACAAGTGCCTTTGGCGGGGGTCCCGCAGATGAAACCGGGACCCCCAGTGCGGCTCTTAAAAGAGCCCTTGGGCGACGTCTTCTTTCTTCCAGTCCCGGCGACACCAGCTCCGCGAGGCCGCCGACCCCCAAGGGTACCCCTGCGGCCGCCAGGGGTACCCCCGCGGGCGCCGGCGACTCAACGAGGCCGATGTTTGCCGGCGTCTTGATCCGACGCGACGTCTTCGGGCTGGCGGACACCAAACCCACTCAGGTCGCGTGCCAGGGCAGGCTCACTGCGGCGCCCGTGAGCCCGCTGGCACCGCCGGCCTCAGCGGAGCCGATGTTGCCAGCGCGTTCTTTCTTCTTCTTCAGCCATCTACTGCGATGGCATCTGAGTTCCGCGGCGGAAAGCTCCTCTTTATATAGGTTTGCAGAAATCCATAATCCGTTTCTGATTGGTCAATTTTAATCCTTGCTTACATTAACCAATCAGATTTCTGGAAAGTTCCAGAATTGATTGGTAATGTAAGCAAGTATTAAAAAATTGCCAATCAGAAACGGATTATGGGATTTCTGCAAACCTATATAAAGAGGGCTTTCCGCCGCGGAACTCAATGCCATCAGAGTGATGGCTGAAGAAAGAAAGCGGCCTGGCAACATCGGCCTCGTGAGGCCGGCGGTGCCACGGGTGCCACTGGCGGCCGCAGTGAGCCTGCTGGCATCGGCGACCTGAGTGGGGTTGGTGTCGCCAGCCCGAAGACGTCGCGTCGGATCAAGACGCCGGCAACATGGCCTCGTTTGAGGTCGCCGGCGCCCGCCGGGGTACCCCTGGCGGCCGCAGGGGTACCTCTTGGGGTCGGCGGCCTCGGCGGAGCTGGTGTCGCGGGACTGGAAGAAAGAAGAGACGTCGCCCAAGGCTCTTTTAAGAGCCGCACGGGGTCCCGGTTTCAGCTGCGTGGGGACCCCCGCCAAAGGCACTTGTCAGTTGCCGCAAGGGCCCTTGTAGGGAAGGGGAGGGGGGTCCCGGTTCGAGCTGCGGGACCCCCTAAGCCCCAAAAGGCCCTTCTCAGGGCCCCGCTGGAGGAGCCTCACCCCCCAGCGGCTCCCTCCGTCCCCTCCCGGGAGCGGCCGGGGCGGGGGGCTTGGAGGGGTTGCCGGGAGGGGGTGCGCGGTCGGGTGGTCGCGACCACCTGCTGCGGCCCCTTCCCGGCAGCCCCTTTAGCCTCCCGTTCCGAGATTGCCGCGAACGGGGAAAGGGTTGGGAGGGGATGTGGGAAGTGGCGGCGGCGGCGGTGGGTGGTCGCCGCTGCCGCCGCGGGGGTGTGGGCGGGGCGGCGGCGGCGGGTGGTCGCCGCTGCCGCGGGGGGGGGTGTGGGCGTGTGCCCGCCCCTTAGGAGCGGCGTGGGAAGGGATTTTAAGTCCCTTCGCGGCGATACTAATTAGTATCTCCGCGAAGGGCTTAAAATTACCGCAGCACATCGCGGCCGCGATAGGTATAGCGGGAATAGCGCCGCCGTTATAAATACGGCGATGACGCTATTTTCGCGGCCGCGATGTGCGGCTAATTTTTTTGCGCTAACATCGTTCCTTTATAAATATGCCCCCTAGTCTTTATACATACACAGCCATACCACATCCATCTGCAAAATTAGGTCCAAAGTACATCCATATCCTATTCTTCAAAAAGATTAACAATGTGTACTATAAGGTACGTTACCTCCATCATTAAGTGTGTAACACTTTTTATGGTTCTCAGGACCCTCCATTTCTTTTAAGGATGTTCAGGGAGTATGAGAATGAGAGAATCTTGAATTGTCAGTGGGTACAAAGCTCACTTCAATATCTCATTGACTGGAAAAGGATATGGACCAGAAGAGAGATGTTGGGTAACCGGTATAAGATCATGCAACAAAAATTATTTCAAAATTTCACAGTTTCTCCAAAAGCCTGTCCTAACGTTCTGGAGGTCCCCTCAAGGGGGGGGGATATTGTCAACACTTACCTCCCTGCTCTCATGCTGTACCATTTTCCTCCTCGGTTCATGTGTAATTTATCTTTCTTATCTTTTTTTGTGTTGCGTCCTGATAGTCCAGTCCAGGTTTTTCTATAGCTGCATCTCCTAAGATGCAGCTGATTCCTGTGTTTTGAAGGCCTATTTAAATCCTCATCTTCCTATCCCCTTCTTAGTTTTGCTTTGCACTCCTCTCGTTGGTTTCTCTTCCTATTTAACTTCCTGCTTTACCTGCTCCAGACCTGTTATAGGATTGGTTTGCCCAGACTCATGGTGTGCTTTTCTGTGTTATTCTGGTTCCTGACTCTGCTGTTTCGCCTGACCGTTTGCCACCGACCTGACCTCAGACCATGCCCTGACTATGATTTCTCTATGCTCTTGTACTTTGCTCTGCTATTTGACTACCTGTGTACCAACCTTGGCGTTCCTGGACTCTGTTTTAGTTAGTCCCTTTTATTACGCTATGTCTAGTGCTCTGCTAGTCCTGCTCTGTCAGTTTTGCTTTGGTCGTCGAGTATTTCTGGTCTCATCTCAAATACCCTGAATATTAAGTCCAGGGGCCAACTAATCCCGATGAGGCGCAACAAGCCTCCTGGCAAGTGGGAGCTTGTCTATTGGTGAAGTGAGTGTTGTTAGATTGGGGGTATCTGGGCTGAAGGAATACTCTGGGATCCGGAGGAGTGTTACATTTAGCCATTGTTAATGAGCTAATGAGCATTTTTTGTTTTAGCCTATTGCGGAGCAAATATCTGGATCTTCCTAGTCAACAAAGAGTGAGATAAAAGTTATGGTTTCTGTGGGAAAAATAGCTTGTTTTAAACCTTAGTCTAAGTTTGGAAAAGTTACTTTACCACTTGTATTTAAAGGGGAACTGTGGTTTCCATTTTGTATGGCCTTATGGAGGCAGCCATTGATCACTGATCATCTGGCCGCCACCTGTACTGCTGTCTTTACTGCTGGGAAATTCTAATTAACATAACAGAAATGCAAAATTAAATTATAATTCCCCAGAAGTTCTTTATCCTGATTTGCATAAGGCAAGGGAGGGTGTGGGGAAAAACTCTCCCTAACTCGTTTGACTCCTTGTAAATCTATTTTTCAAGCCCAGAATGAATAAAAGCTATATGTTTACACATGAATACCAAAACTAAATAAAGGCAGTGGTATGCACTATATTTTGATTGCTTTATAAAATATTGCCTGATAATTTGAACTATTTTAGAGGTATTTGTCAAGAAAAAAAACCAAAACAGATTCTGGCCCAATAATTAAAAAAATGATAAGAAAAAATATTTTTAGTCTTCTCTAACATAACATAAAGAGAGAACTACATGGCAGTAGTGCTGTTTTAATATGTCACCAAATATAGAGGATCTAAGGCTTACCAGGCCTGAGAGAGCTCATTTGTAAATTAGCCTAATTGGAGTGCTTCCACAATTCTTGTATTGTATATATATATATATATATATATATATATATATATAGGCAGTGGTATGCAATATATTTGAGTGATTTTATAAATATATATATAGGAATTTGACCAGAAAAATAATAAAATCAGTTTCCAAGTTCATTAATTAAAAAAAATTAAGATATAAAGATTTTTTGATAGGGCCTGCTCTAAAATAATATAAATAGAGAATTATCCAGCAGTAGTGCTGTTTTAATACTTATTACCAAATAATGACGATCTAAGGCTCACCAGAGCTGATGGGAGGTCGTTGAGCCTACCCAGCCAGATAAAGACTAGCCCAACAGTCAACTGTTGAAGCCTTTATGCCTACATACAAGACTACAACTTATCAGTATAGCTGTTAAAGGGGAACTGTGGTCTTCCATTTTGTATGTGCCTTATGGAGGCAGCCATTGATCACCTGATCATCTGACCACTGCCTTGGTTTAGGGTTGGAGCATGCTCACTGCTGTCTTTTCTGCTGGGAAATTCTAATTAACATACCAGAAATGCAAAATCAAATTATAATTCCCTACAAGTGTCTATACCCTTATTTGCATAATGAGCAAGGGAGTTGTGGGGAAAACTCTCCCTAATTTGCTTGACTCCTTGTAAATCTTATTTTTCAAAGCCCGCATGAATAAAAGCTATATGTTTACACATGAATACTAAATATAATTATATATTAGGCAGTGGTATACAATAATTTGAGTGATTTTATAAATATATTATAGGAATTTGACCAGAAAACCAGAAAATAATAAAATCAGTTTCCAAGTTCATTAATTAAAAAATGTAAGATATAGATTTTTTGATAGGGCCTGCTCTAAAATAACATAAATAGAGAATATCTAGCAGTAGTGCTGTTTTAATACTATTACCAAATAATGAGGATCTAAGGCTCACCAGAGATGATGGGAGCTCGTTGAGCCTACCCAGTCAGATAAATACTAGCCCAACAGTCAACTGTTGTAGCCTTTATGCCTACATACAAGACTACAACTTATCAGTATAGCTGCTAAGCCAGACTAAGATGCCTTTAGATCTCTTGCATTTATAGTGTCTCCCAAACACACCTTTAAAATCTGATTGGTTGATTTAAATCTTGAATCTGATTGGATCTTGGATATTGGACCAATCCTATACCCCACCCCTAAATCTGATGGTCCAATACCCTCGATCCAATCAGATTCAAGATTTAAATCAGATTTTAAGGTGTGTATGGAAGACACTATAAATGCAAGAGATTTGAATTGCAGGTAGTGTTGGATTAGCTGCTGTACGACGAGTTGTAGTTAGGCATAAGGGCTACAAAAGATAGCTGTTAGACTAGTATACACCTGGCTGGGTAGGCTCCATGAGCTATCTTCAGGCCTGGTAAGCCTTAAAACAGCACTACTGCCATGTAGTTCTCTATTTATGTTATGTTAGAGAAGGACTAAAAAATATTTTTTTCTTATCATTTTTTTAATATTGGCCAGAAATGTGTTTTGTTTCCTTCGACAAATACCTTCTAAAATAGTTCAAATATATACAGGCCTATTTTATAAAGCAATCAAATATGTGCATACCACTGCCTTTATTTAGTTTGGTATTCATGTGTAAACATTAGCTTTTATTCATTCTGGGCTTTGAAAAATAAGATTTACAAGGAGTCAAGCGAGTTAGGGAGAGTTTTCCCACACCTCCCTTGCTCATTATGCAAATCAGGGTAAAGAGACTTCTGGGGAATTATAATTTAATTTTGCATTTCTGGTATGTTAATTAGAATTTCCCAGCAGTAAAGACAGCAGTACAGGCGGCGGCCAGATGATCAGGTGATCAATGGCTGCCTCCATTAGGCAAATGCAAATGGAAGACGACAGTTCCCTTTAAGCCAAATAAGCTGCAATTTAGATCTCTTGCATTTTATAGTGTCTCCAAAACACACTAAAATCTGATTGGTCTGATTAAATCTTGAATCTGATTGGATCTTGGATATTGGACCATCCATACCCCACCCCTAAATATGATTGGTCCATACCCTCGATCCAATCAGAATCAAGATTTAAATTAGACCAATCAGATTTAAAGGTGTGTAGAGAAGACACTATAAAATGCAAGAATCTGAATTGCAGTCTATGTTGGATTAGCTGCTGTACTGATGAGTTGTAGTTAGGCATAAGGGCTACAAAGATAGCTGTTAGATGTATACACCTGGCGGGTAGGCTCCATGAGCTATCTTCAGGCCTGGTAAGCCTTAGATCCTCTGTATTTGGTGACAAGTATTAAAACAGCACTACTGCCATGTAGTTCTCTATTTATGTTATGTTAGAGAAGGACTAAAAATGTTTTTTTCTTATCATTTTTTTAATTATTGGGTCAGAAATCTAATTTTTTTTTTCTTGACAAATACCTTCTAGAATAGTTCAAATATATACAGGCATATTTTATAAAAGCAATCAAATATAGTGCATACCACTGCCTTTATTTAGTTTTGGTATTCATGTGTAAACATATAGCTTTTATTCATTCTGGGCTCATGCAAATCAGGGTAAAGAGACTTCTGAGGAATTATAATTTAATTTTGCATTTCTGGTATGTTAATTAGAATTTCCCAGCAGTAGTCATCAGGTGATCAATGGCTGCCTCCATAAGGCACATACAAAATGGAAGACCACAGTTCCCCTTTAAAAAGCCTTACCTTACCGCTCAGCTCCTTATGGTTCTCCTACAATGTCTGTTCAAAGTCCAAGAAATTAAAGAGTAGGAGCCATGAGCCATTTCTAGTGCAATTTGTTGCTGCCTGTAACTGTTCCTCATCAAGGTTTCTATGAAGGCAAGCATGCTTAGTAATCACTATGAGGCAGCATTGAAAGAGGGAATTTCCCATCATGCAGTGCACATGATTTGCATGAACACTGTCTCCATTCTAGTTATAGCAAAATTGCACACAGCAGAGGACAGTTCAGATTGGATATCTAAAGATAACTATTGTTTCAGTATAGAAGCCCTTTTATACCTGTTACCTATACCTGTAAATGTGCAGAAAGTGCTTGCAATAAACTTTGTTTTTTGTTGCAGCATTTGAAAGGTCTTTTTACTCATGTGTGTCCTGCCATGGGAATGGCGGCAACTCAAGAGTTACCATGTTGCCGCCATTCCAGTGGATTATCCAACCATTCATTTTCTGTATAATGAGGTATCCTGGCTATGCAGTGCTCTTGGGCAATAGAGAAATCATTTCCCAGCACAGCACAGGAATAAACTGTGATTTTGCATTTGTTAGCATATTTTTTATTTTATAATAAGCTTATATTGAAATTGGATATATATTTATATCTGTTGTATTCAATAGATCAACTGGACTTGAAATGTAGTTCTTGAAGACGTTGCTAGTCATCCGACTGGCTTTCTCAATTCAGAATGACTTGTACAAGAATCTGTGGCAATTATGTACCCTGGAAAAATCCCAGGGTACATAATTGCCACGATTCTTGTACAAGTCATTCTGAATTGAGAAAGCCAGTCGGATGACTAGCGAAACGTTTCAAGAACTACATTTCAAGTCCAGTTGATCTAATTGAATACAACAGATATATACCATGACCTGGATGAATGAGAACCTTCACAAGCAGATATATATTTAGTTATCAGATGATCTCATAATTGAGGGATTCTTACAGTAAATGTAAGTAGCAGGGCGTGCATTATCAACCTGGTTGTATTTACACTGCATGTTTTCAATATACAACCCCTATCCCTAGACATTCCCTATCTTCCCTCTGCTGTTTGAGAGTGCTTGACAGGGAATGGTGGAGCTAGTAGTGCAACTACATATGCGTTACACACAAGTTTGAAGGCTATTTGGCCAAAGTAAAGCAATTTCAGGCTCCATAATCTAAAATCTATTATTATTAATCTGTTATACCAACACATATGTGCTGTTTATGGACTGCTACACAATGATTCCATAGATAAGAAACCCAGGAGCTAAAAAATAATTATTTCTGCAGTCCAACCAAACATCTACTTACAAATTGCTAACCTAAATACAAAGGCAAGACCTGCTAGTTTAATTGCTGATTAGAAAATGAGCTTCTCTGAAGATTTCAAGCTGTTTTATAGGGTCTCATAAACACATCCCCAAAATCTGATTGGTGTAGATACAATCTTAAATCTGATTGGATCTTGGACAAATCAGATATTGGGGGTGGGTTTTGGAGTTACTACAAATAGTGAATGTTCAATAAGGAGAGCTAGTTTCAGTTTTGCATTTCATCTGAAATGTTATGTCTTTGTACTAAGGCATGTACTGTATAAGCTATTGAGTGATTCTGACTGGGTAGCTTGAATGGGCAGCCCTTATCTCAGATAGCTATCAGTTTAGTTCTCAGTATCTGGCTATCTTTATCCAATATAAAAACAAATCCAGAAAAAGTTTAGTTTGTTATCCCAACTAAGTACTTAACAGGAGATCTGAGTAACAGAGCTATTGATATATTGGAATATCCAGTTCCAATATTTCACCAAATATAATTGTCAATAATAGAGCACGGGGGAATGGTTGCAAATGAGTCTAGAGAGCAACATGGTAATCAAAGGGATATCAGAAACACATGCAGCAAAGCTGAGTCTGAATAATTGCAGTGTAAAAGCCACCAGTCTGTAATAAATGCAGCCCTGCTTATAACTAGGGATGGCATAGAACTCGAACTCGAACCCGAGTTCGAGTATATTTATTGTGATAGTGTCCACACATTTTGCAAAACAAAAATGCTTCAATATCTGTACAAAACTACAAAAATGTAATGAAATCTATTTGAAGTAAAATGTCAATGTGCACCATGAATAGCAGATAAATGGAAGTTTAATTATTTAGATGTTCCAGCTATTTAGCTCCCTGCACAATGTAAAATTAGCATGTTCACATCAAAAATACAACTTACACGGAGTCTAGTCAATATGACCACATTAGGGGATTGAGTGCACCTCCTCAAATATTCTTATGGCTTACTTTTAATTTCCATCTTTAGCTAGCTGAACTAAAAGCCTGTCCTATTTTTTTCCATTCTTGCTTTGAATAAAAGTGGTTCTTTATGGAAATGTGTTGGGTCTGATCTGGGAAGATCTGAACTTTTTTGTGCAGAGCAGGGTGAGTTGTAGCGCAATGCAACATGGCAGAGATCCCGTAATGCAATAACCTATTTAAAGGGCATGTCCACCCCCAAAACTATTTTTTGCTGTAGTGTAGGGAACGCTATCCTGTGTACTTTTGCCATATAGTTTAATTTATTTATTTTTGAACAGTTATCAAGTGTATTTTCATTTTTGTGTTTCTTATGGGTGTAGCAATTGATTTCTCTCCTCCTATAGTGGGCAGTGTGCTTGTAGTCTATGGAGATATGTCTACCAATCAGAAGGGTTTTGCATAATGGTTAAAATAGCTTTTCTCCATTTTAATTAAACATGCAGAATCAGTTAAATATGCAAACAACTGATTTGCAAGTCCTACTGGAATCTGGGATTTTACATTAACCCATTCCCTTCTTCTATAGTCATCAGAACTACATGATCTGATAATCTGATATTGTTGTGTGCAAGTAGCATGTTGATGTCAGATTAAATCAGTTTATCAATGGTATATAAGTATAATATATATATATATATATATATATATATATATATATTAAAAGACAAAAAAGCAGCAGCACTAGGGCCATATATATATATCGGTTGTATTCAGTGCACACATAAGGTCTTCTCTTTCATTGTTTGAAAAACTTTTTATTCACACATATTTCAGTGCATACGTCGCTGTATGCACTGAAAATATGTGTGAATAAAAAGTTTTTCAAACATGAAAGAGAAGAGACTTTGTGTGCACTGAATACAACCGAATATATTATAAATCTCCCCTCAGTAGCACCAAGGCAATACAACCTGTGAAGTGAGTGCCTGATTGTATCATAAATATATATATATATATATATATATATATATATATATATATATATTTACACAGACATATATACAGACATATATACAGAGAGATACAAGATTATCTGGTGAATGAAGGACACAACTGTTGTTATAAGCTGGTTGCTTACTTAGTTGGGATAGCAAACCAAATTTTTTCTGGATTTGTTTTTATCTTGGATAATGATAGCCAGATACTGAGAACCAAACTGAGAGCCATCTGAGCTAAGGGCTGCCCATTCAAGATACCCAGTCAGAATCACTCAATAAGCTTATACAGTACATGCCTAAGTAAAAAGACATAACATTTCAGATGAAATGCAAAACTGAAACTAGCTCTCCTTACTGAACATTCACTATTTGTAGTAACTCCAAAACCCACCCCCAATATCTGATTGGTCCGAGATCCAATCAGATTTAAGATTGTATCTACACCACTCAGATTTTGGTGGGGGGGGTGTTTATGAGACACTATAAAACAGCTTTAAATCTTCAGAGAAGCAGGTCTTGCCTTTGTATTTAGGTCAGAGATTTGTAAGTAGATGTTTGGTTGGACTGCAGAAATAATTATTTTCTAGCTCCTGGGTTTCTTATCTATGGTATCATTGTGTAACAGATAAATAATAATAATAGATTTTAAATTATGGAGCCTGAAATTGCTTTACTTTGGCCAAATAGCTTTCAAACTTGTGTGTAACTCAAGTGCATATGTAGTTGCACTACTAGTTCCCCTATTCCCTGACAAGCACTCTCAAACAGCAGAGGGAAGATAGGGAATGTATAGGGATAGGGGTTGTATATTCAAAACATGCAGTGTAAATACAACCAGATTGTAATGAATGCAGCCCTGCTACTTACATTTACTATAAGACTTCCCCAATTATGAGATGATCTGATAACTAAATATATATCCTATTACAATATAAGCTTATTATAAAATAAAGATATGCTTAGAAATGCAAAATCACAGTTCATTCCTGTGCTGTGCTGAGCAGGGAAATAATTTCTCTATTGCCCAAGAGCACTACAAAGCCAGGAAAAGACAATTTGGATACCTCATTATACAGAAAATGAACGGTTGGATAATCCACTGGAATAGTGGCAACTCAAGAGTTACTATGTTATGTAATGTAACATAGTAACTCTTGAGTTGCCACTATTCTCGTGGCAGGACACACATGAGTAAAAAGACCTTTCAAATACTGCAACAAAAACCAAAGTTTATTGCAAGCACTTTCTGCACATTTACAGGTATAGGTAACAGGTATAAAAGGGCCTCTATACTGAAACAATAGTTATCTGTAGATATCCAATGTGAACTATCCTCTGCTGTGTGCAGCTTTGCTATAACTAGAACGGAGACAGTGTTCATGCAAATCATGTGCACTGCATGATGGGAAATTCCCTTTTTCAATGCTGCCTCATGGTGATTACTAAGCATGCTTGCCCTCATAGAAACCTTGATGAGGAACAGTTACAGGCAGCAACAAATTGCACTAGAAATGGCTCCAGAGCAGTAAGTTAAGGATTTTTAAACACTACACAGTGGGGCCAGTAGAAGGTTAAATTTTAGTTTTGGGGGTGGACATGCCCTTTATTACTACTACACACGGGATCATAGTCAGGCAAGAGGTGCCAGCTTGTGTCTCCATTCAAAACGCATTACATTTTGCGCAACCTGGTAGCACAAAACTTAATGTAGTCTGTATTGCATCGGCTGTGCCGCGCTATTTCAAAAAAGATTCTGAAATCATACAAGCCCACTAAGTCAGTGTAAAGCCCATGTTAACCTGATAATACATCGGGTAGTTGGGTTTAACACTGATTCGGCCGGTAGGCGGCTTTTATTGCATCACCCTCTTAGTGTCATTGTCAGGGTAGATGTAGATAGGGGGTTATATTAAAACATTTATGACAGTTCTTCTACAGCAACAACAGTCATATTGACATTTTACCGATGGACTCTTCACCTACAGCTTTGCATTTTAATGTAAATCCAGCTTAAAACAATTAAAGATTCAGAACATCAAGACATCTCATCATCATACAGAATCAGATAATAACCATTATATTTATACCTATTAACATGTAGCAACTAAACATAGGGAGCCCTGACTCCTACGCTTGGTGAACTATCTTGCAACTCATATAGAGGAACACCTATAGGAGATAAAGATTCCAAAATGATTTACAAGTCATTGATATCAGTGCTTTAAGTCCTGTTACAGAGGGAACATCCACAAATAGGGACAATGTAAATTGTAAAAACAGAGAAGTCTATATATAAGATTCCAAATATTGTGTATATGGGAAGAACCACCCGTAGTCTGAAAGATAGGATAAGGACGTTAGAACTCAACTTTTTATAAATTGCACTATGAGGATGTTTGGATTTAAAGGTGAAAGCAATTGAAAATATTCACTTACAGTTAAGACAATGTTATTTCATTTATGCCCTTAATAAGTGGGAGGTACACTGGCTCCTAGGCACCTAGATGTTCTTAATTTTAGGTAGCCTGTCACTCACTTTGCCTTAAAGGATAAGTACACGGTAAAATCAATTTATCAAACATCGTTATTGTTTTTTTCCAATCGCCGTAAAATAACGATTCGTGTTCTACGATACCGATCATTATTTTACGATATCGATCGTAATTCTACAATATTGCAATCGTAAATCTACGGTGTCGATATCGTAGACTAATGATCGGTATCGTAGAATAACGATTGTTATCGTAGAAAAACGATCGTTATTCTATGACGACCGCTTTTAAAAACTGCGTGGTCATCGTAAAATAGCGATCATTATTCTACGATATCGATCGTTATTTTAAGTTAGTTTACATTGGCGATATCGTAGAATTACAATCGATATCATAAAATAACGTTCGGTATCGCAGAACACCAATCATTATTTTACGGCGATTGTAATAAGAATAGAAAATGAAGATCTTTAAACCACGAGGATGTTTATTCATCCGTTAAATGTAAATAAGAATCCTGCTAGCATCATTTATAATTTATTAGCCAGCACTGATAGAATATCACCCTTTCTTTAGATCAACTATTTAGAAGGCAATTGTGTATATGGTAAATACTGGGTTGAACTAGATGGATGATGTTATTCAACCTCCCCCACTTTGTTACCTTAGCTGAGGAATTTCTACACGTCTATTCTTGTATGTATGTTACACAAAAGGGACATTGTTTATCATTTTTCAAGGCTTAGAAATTGTACTGTAATTTCTGCATACTGATTATTTATTTATTCATTATTTATTCTATTTTTCCATGCCTTGATTATATTATTAAAGCCTTCATGTTATATACACGTATGCTGGACCCATCTGTGCGTGCCTGTGATGTTATCTAACCACCAAAGGGTCTGGCATGGGGGGGTCGGGGGCTTTCGCGCAGGGGAGGTTGGGGTGCACACTCCACAGGGTTTGCTAGTATCTACTAACAGAGACAACTTACTATCAACACCCTACCTGGAGCACCAAATCATGTGATCTTGAGGTTTCCACCCACTGGGATACATAAACTAAATTAAAAAATGATCTGGTGTAAAAATAAGAATCCGCATGTTAAACTAATACATTTATAACATTTACAGTATGAACGATGTACCTGAAATGGATAACATGCTATAATGGTGTGGAATTTGTTATTTTCTCTATAGATTGAAATGAAGTGTACCAATGTATTGCAAAAGTAATTTGTTTTAAATATCACTGCACTTAAATTTAAACTCAATGTTCCATTAATCCCCTGTAGTCCTTAAACACGTCAAAGTTATAGGCCCTTGAAGAACTGCCGCTTCTAATGATGTGCTTTCTGTAGTGATATTGACACATTTAAAAGTAATTTATAATCTGTAAATGGCTCTCTCCCCCTTTCCCTTTTTCCCCCCACAACTAATTACTCACCTTCTTTTATCCTGTGCATTTCATTCAAAAGAACATTTCATAATTGGTGTCATTTAAGGTTAACAAAGACCATCATAGACAATGGAGAAGTAGCTGAAAATGTAATATACACACCAACAGTTTGCATTTTAGAGATGTGTTAAATGGCAGATTCAAATCAAATAATGGGTAGAGCCCAGTGTGGTATCTCATTGTTGCTTTAAAGCTGAAAAAAGGCAAATTGTTCTATGCATGTTATGAATATTATATTACATTTGGAAATGCATGTAAAAGTAAGAACTAGCATGTCTTTTTTTTCTAAATGTAGATTATAAATAGGAGTGGGAGGTTAATATAGAGTATGCTTCATTGACGTAGGATAATTGGCTGGTTATAATTCAAGAAAACAATGCCCCCAAGACTTTCCATTAGCATGAAAAATAGAAAAAACTATCAGGGAGATTCAACAAAAGTTCTTATTGTTTAAAATGGTGCTAATTTTGCCCCAACCAATCAGAAATTATGTAATATTTGAAAGCTAACATCCGATTGGTTGGGGCAAAATTAGCACCATTTTAAACAATAAGAACTATTATTGAATAACCCCAAATATCTTCTGATGAAATTATTTCCGAGAGTACTCGTGGTATCTGTAAAGAATACTATCCATTTAAACTTCATTAAAGTTTAGTGGAAAAAAAATCATTACTATTTCAATTCAATTACTGGTATTTATATCAAACCGACCTAGGTAAATGTTCTTTTCATTTGTGAACTTACAACTGAAATCCTGAAACAGCTGAAAATAAGCTGCTGTTTTATGTTTTGCAACAGTCCTAAACCATGATGCGTGTTTCCTTGGAATGTTCTTAACATTAATTTTACCTCATTGGCTGTTAGATTGATGACATGTGCACACAGATCTCTAGGTTCCAACGGTGTTTGCTTGGCAATATTTCATTTATATTTATTTTTGCCACATTTTTAATATGTACATCCCTTTATTCTGGCAAAAAGATTAGTCTGACAGCTGATTAATGGCTGCAAGACATATGAAAGCAACAGTGACACTTGGGCTTAATCTGCTAAGTAGGTCTGACAAAGTATGAACTGTGACTTAAGGTGGCCATACATATACACGATATGCGATCGCAAAATCCCATTCATTCGAAGATCGGGAGAAGCAGTTCCGGCAGGGTTGAACAAACGTCGCATGAGCGCTCGGTCGGGTATGTAATATCGGATATATGTATGGCCAACTTTAGGGTTTAAACCTGGGTTTAGAAGACCCAGTGACTGATTTTGGCATCTTTAAAACTTCAGGCACTGTTTCTGCTATGCTTTGAGAATTTCTCCAGACAAACCAGGGGTGTATACCAGACAGCTTTTCCTTGATTTCAGTTCAGCCTTTGATTTGGTCCCAGTAGAAAGTTAATGGGTAAATTACAACGCCTTAGGGTGGATCTGACTCTTTGTAGATGGTGTACTGACTTTTTAACAGACCACTCACGGTGGGTCACATTACACAATCATTACTCCACAGGTCGCCATTTTGGGGTTCCTCAGGGTTGCATCCTTAGCCCCCAGATGTTTTCTCTGTTTATTTCAGGTTATAAACTTGTGTCTATCAGCAATTAACTGGTAAAATATGCAGATGATGTAACTTGTTGGGCCTCATTGTCGATGACAATAAAGTTAAATATCGGAGAATGCATCGCTGGCTTCTTGGTGTGCTGATAATAATCTCCACATCAATACCAGTAAAACTGAGGAATTAGGGACCATATTTATAAAGGTGCAGTATCACTAAAAAAGTATAGCAAACTTGCGATACTGCAGGTTTTTAAATATGGCCCTAATTGTTGACCTATTCCAATTCTATTCAAATTCTGAGGTGGAGCAGGTTGAATTTTTTAATTTTATAGGGTTTCTCTTAGTTCTGACCTGTCCTGCTGAAAGAATATTAAGCAGCGGACTGAGAAAGCCCAGCAGCCCTTGTGCTTGGTGAGAAAATTAAGAAAGTAGAATGTGTCTGAAATTTTATTGTGTTTTTACAGAAGTATTATCAAAAGTATATGGTGCTATGGTCCGTTATCATGGTACAACTGCACTAAACTAGAAAAGAAGCTTTTACAGTGTGTCATCGACTATGCTTAGTATATCATTGGATCTGAATTGATTTCTATTGATATCATTTCTATTGATAGTGAAATGGTTAGAGGGGATCCTGAGGGCTCCTTCCCATTTAAATCTGCTTTTTTACCCCACTTCCCTCTGGCACGCGTTATACGAATTTTCACTGTTAAACCAGTCGATACAAAAATTGTATTAAGTCTTTGTTAATTCTGTTTGAAATGATTTGTATTGTGTAATGAGTTTCTAACCTGTTTAAAAAATTTCATGGACTTTGTACAATACAGTGCTGTGACAATAAACTGAATCTTGACTCTTAATCATGATGCAGGAATCCTTTTGTGGAGCTTGCCTTGGTGTCCGTTGAGATATTGGGATTCATGGGACATATTTATAATAACAGTGATCCTTTATCGTGGTCGAAAAAAATACAAATAGTAACTGCCCAGTAACGGCTTACTGATGTCTATGGGCCGATACTGGGCAGTAAAAAAATATTGAAATATCAATGTAATTTTTTGCATGTTATAAAGGATAGCTATAATTTATTAATGGTTACAATTTTCAATAGTCGGTATTAAGGTTTCTTTTTCAGTACAAAGGCACCAAGATTGATGTAACTCAGGGATCATGAACAAGAAACAGAAGAGGACATAAGATTTGTTCAGTGGGTTGATTAGTGCAACCTTTCAATTTGCGTAGATGATAGAGATGGACTAGAACTTAACAAGTCCGAACAGACTCGGACTTCTCTAACTATCCCGGATTTCTCGGAATTTCCGGCCTCGCGACTGTATTCTCAATAATTATTGAAAATTCGAGAAATTTACGGGCCATTCGCTAACCCTAGAATGTATCATTTGGTAACGCTCAAAAGTATCGTTCGATTTCGGTAATCCTCGAAAGTATCGTTCAATTTTAGTAACCATTGAATTTATGGTTCTATTTTTGCTAACCTTAGAAAGTA
The DNA here is from genome assembly GCA_019447015.1 of Hymenochirus boettgeri. NCBI lineage: Eukaryota > Metazoa > Chordata > Amphibia > Anura > Pipidae > Hymenochirus > Hymenochirus boettgeri. The sequence continues at coordinate 104,092,526 of CM033470.1, read as the reverse complement.
TCATTTGGTAACCTTTGAATTGCCTGCAACCTTTGAATCTAGCTTGCGCAAAACCCAGCAATTGTCCGCTCGTGTTTAAGAAGTGTTTTTGGTGATAGTGACATTTCCAAGGTGCCACAGCCATTTACAGTAAGTTACCATTTTTAGTTTAGCTGTAATTCATCTGGACTTTTCGAACTATCACTCCCCCATTGACTTTAATGGGTCCGAATTCAAACTTTCAAACTTTTACTGAAGTTCGAAAACGGACCAGACTTTATGAAGTTTGGCCGTCTCTAGTAGATGAATAGAGAACATGATCAACTAATATTTTACAGATATTTTACAGAACACCTTCCACAATTGCACAGACAATTAGCTAAAGAAGACCATTTGGTGACACCATTTAAAAGTGTAAAAAAAATAATAATTGTACTGAGTCACAATATTTGAGTACACTTTAAATATGTATATAGGAATAGTTTTAATATCTTTTTTTATGGCTGTAGGACTGGGTATACCTTTGATAGTTTAGCAGGGCTTGTGTGTTTTTCTATATGCTTTTGTCAATCCAGACATATGAAAAAAACAAAAATAATATAATTGGAGGAAAAAAACATTTTCCCAACAGTTTTCAAGGCTTATGCTAAAAGTTCCGCCTTTTTTCGATCCTAAAATTTTTACTACTTACAGTACAATTACTGCTTTACAAATTCCACATAAGGTCCAATTACAAAGCCAGAAAAATCACAGCGATACCTCGTGTAGAAAAAACAAAAAGATTTCCACTTCTTTATAAATATGCCCTTTAGAGTTGTGAACCAGTAAGCACATCAAAAATTGTGGCTCTGAAACAAGTAATTATATTGATTAGATGCATATGAGCTGCTCACAGACCTCAGCGAACATCAGAGTGCAGGCCAGGAGATGCTCTCCGCAATGTAAAGGATTCCAGGCACAATCAAAAGGGTAGGCCGCACTTCCTTCAAAAATCAATAACTTTGTTCAAAACAAACAATTAAGAACAACAGAGAACATCACTCACACGCTCGCCATCTGATACGTTTTGGGCTCCGGCATGGTGGAGCTCTATGATTAAGGGTGGAGCCTGAAATTCATCAGATGGCTATCATGTGATTGCCGTTCTCTGTTGTTTTTAATTGTGTGCTTTGATGTTCTCCACACAGTAATATATAGCAACAAATGGGTTAAAGGACAACTCCACCCTCATAAGAACATATTTTAGAAAGAACAGCCTCTTTAAAATACCGTATATATTCGAGTATAAACCGTCCCGAGTATAAACCGAGGTACCTAGTTTTAGGTAAAGAAGGAGGAAAACCACACTGACTCGAGTATAAGCGAGGGGGGTAGTATTGCCACTAAAGATGTTGGAAACTACAACTCCCAGCATGCTTTATTGCTGGGATTTGTAGTTTTCAAACATCTTAATTGCAAATACTTACAAATAAGAGTAAACCTTCTTTATTTGTGCATACTGTATGCACAAATTAGGAGGATTTACCCCTATTTGCAAGTATTTGCCACTTAAGATGTTTGAAAACTACAACTCCCACCAATAAAGCATGCTGGGAATTGTAGTTTTCAAAATTTTAAGTGGCAAATACTTGCAAATAGGGGTAATCCTCCTATATTTGTGCATACAGTATGCACATAAAGAAGGTTTTACTCCTATTTGTATGTATTTGCCACTTAAGTGTGTCCCTGTGTAAATAAGGTAAATGTTTCTCCGGATGATGTCACTACCCGGCGCCTCTCACTTTGCGGCGCTGGGTAGTGACATCATCCGGATGCGCAGAGGCTGTGGAGTGAGGATGCGGATCGCGCGGCCGCCGGACAGGGTAAGGGAAACATTGACTCGAGTATAAACCGAGGTAAGATTTTCAGGCTTTTTTTAAAGCCTGAAAACCTCGGTTTATACTCGAGTATATACAGTATGTTGATATATCATAGTTTGTCCTATGAATTCATTACTGTATGCCTGCTATGCTTCTGGATGCCTCATGGAAACTGAGCAATTTAGAAACCTGCACTGAGCCTGTATTGAGCCTGGGCATGCTCAGAAGAGGCAGATAGGGGATTAACATTCAGTCATTGGCTGTGATGTCAACTGTCAAATCCATAACTTACTGGTGCTAACTGTAAAAAACAGGAAGCAGAAACAGGGAAAACAGGACATTGTGCAGGATTTCTGGTTAGACTTATATAGTTCAGATTTCAAACTATTACCTTGTAGGGTTTTGGGGGGTATTTTACCTGTATGTAAGTTTTCATTTTGGGGTTGGACTTGCCCTTTAAGAGCTTATTTTTACATTTATTGGGTAGTTATTGCCTTCTCCTTCTGTGTTTCTTAGGTAGAGGATGGTAATCCTCATTACAATAGACAAATAGTATAAAATACACACACTGCAAAATGTGCCTTAACATCATTAGACCCTGCAGTCCTACATTATACATATTTTAGTCTTTAAATGAATCATCACACATTTTAAATGATAAGTAATAAGTAAAAGCCTTACTGTAATTATTAAAACTTTCATTTCTGTGTCAAAGACATTACCATTTAACTATGCAGTTTGCATTTGTAGAAATTGAAGAAATAACAAATCCATGTTAATGATTAAAAAAGGAAATGTTAAAAATTGGGACATATTATGTAAGAAAGTGCAAAGCTTTACATTTTACCAAGGCAATCACTATAGCTCATTGCACATTCCCATTTGCACATTCCCATCCTTTTTTATTGCTAACATTCTCCCTATCACCTCATGAACAAATAGTATGTCTTGTCCCCTAACAGATCCTGTTATAGCAACAGTATAAATCAAGTAGGGTACCTACTAGTTGTCCAACCCAGTTGGTCACCTCACTGCCACACATATAATCCAAATGTATATAGAAAATAGGGCTGTCAAATTGTTTTCAACATCTTTATTGGTGAAAAATACAAGCAAAACACACAACGTTTTGGCGCTATGGCCTTTATCAAGGCCATAGCGCCGAAACGTTGTGTGTCTGATACAACTGGACAGCCCTATTTTCTATATACATTTGGATCCTGTTATAGATCAGCATGGTTTATTGCTTTTTAATTCTTTATAATCCCTAATCCCTATCAGCCAGAAACAATGGATGAGGATATGTGTTATGACCTCAAAAAAAATTAAAAATATGAATCCATTAAACAAAAAACAACTTGAAACTAAATATTTCCTGTATCAGCCATTATGTCATTTCTCATGAGATATCAGGGAAGATGCAAAGGTATTTCCTGTCTAATTTTCTGTCTAAAACAACTAAACCAAAATGCAGGTTCTTTCTATATTCAACTGGATTTAATGAAAGCACAAGTTTTCTGTAGCATAATGCCTAGAAGGCAAAATTCCAAATTCCAAATTCCAAGGGTAACTATCGTGTATATAAAGTTTTTTTTTTTTAAATACCATTAAAATGAAAAGTACTTGGAACAGGGATATAGGACTGGAAATTCCTACCTCCCAATATTTTTTCTATGAAGAGCACAGTCCCAAATAAAACTGATTCTGCCAGTCTTCCTCCTGGCTTCAGTACTATCTTTAATACAGGAATAGCCCAGGACTAACCTGGAAAATGAAAACTCTACATGCTCTAGCTCCCAAACGAAACAATATTGTAAGGTAGGAATAATTAATCCTACCTCCCTGCCCCAGGTACTTTCCATTTTTAAATAGTTAATTTTTAGAGTATAGGTATCCTTTAAGAATCAAACCTTGATTATCAAGTCATGTTAAAGACATTGACAATGCTAGCAAAAACGGCAACTAACTTCATGGTTTAAACTACTTTAAGGAGAAGTATTCGCTTAAACAAATTTCCCCCTTCCTAACAGGCTAAAAACTGCTTATTAAAACAATGTATCTCTTGTCTTTCTATGTAATATTTAATACTAAGGGCATGACCACCCTTAAAACCAAAAAAACTGGTAACTTGTCAATTATATACTTGCAACCCCAACTGCTATTTGTGTCAGTTACATGAATCTGTAAACAAATATTTATTAGCAAGCTCTCTTCTGGAAAAGGTATTCTCCTACCTCTGCTCTATGAGCTTTTTATAAGATTGAAAATGTTTACAGGAAACAGCAGGTTAAACAGCAGTCAATCATTGGCTGTAATGTCAACAGCCTTCAATGACTGCATGGAGAGAGGAGTCAGCTTACTCAGCCACAACGGATGCAATAGTTATTAAATATCTTGTTAGAAATTAACCTAATATTATTCTGAATTTATCATTTGTGGTTAGGGGCAGGTAAATGACAAGTTTAAGGGTAACTCCACTGAGGAAAAAGCTTTTTTTTTTTTTTTGGTTTATTTTAAAGTACACCATGGTAAAGTTGTGCTAGCTCCTGGGGGTGTGTCTTACCCTGTGCTGGGGGTGCTGTCACTCAATGTGCATCATCATGGTAGCAGACACACCCACTTAGCTGCAGTAAAGAAATCCTTTCCTCCCTGACTCTCTAAGTTCATTTTTACAGCTAATCATGCAGAGAGAGACAGGGGAGGAAATGTTAAAACCCTCTTCCCACTCTACTGTAACAAAGGCAGGGGGAACTTGTGTTGTTTTTAATAAAGATTTAACTCTGAGAGGAGTGGTTGAAAAAGTGATCTAAGATTAATTTTATAGGGGATGCTGGGAATATGAGGCAATCTGGTATGGGAGGGGGTGGGAGAGAAACACAAGCAGATGTGGGAGGGTGTATTGGGAGACAGAAAAAGGTAGTACCTGATTACTCCTCCAATAATTAGTGAAATCAGCAAGCTGCTGTAAAGGTCGGTGAACTCAGGTGTGTGTGTGTGCATACAGCAGGTCCCTAACACTTGGCTGTTATATGCTGATTGGGATTCTTGTACAAGTCATTCTGATTTGATAAAGCCAGTCGGATGACTAGTGAAAAGTCTTCAAGAACTAACTTCATGTCCAGTTGATCTAACTGAATATCACAGATATATCATGACCTGGATAAATGAGAACCTTCACAAGCTTAAACAACCTTGGTGTTTGCAAATAGTTCAACATTCTTCAGACACATTTCTGAAGAGAATGCATCCAAACAGGTGTTTGTGTGAGCCCAGGGGAAAAAAATTTGGTCCACTTTTTAGAAGTAGAAGTAATGAGCACCTAATTGTTGGTCTGAACACAGGACCATTTGAATCTGGCTGTTTATGGTTAAAAACTTCACACAGAAGTCCCTACCTGTAGGGTAAGCCATTTTTTATAACTGTTGAGAACATAACTGCTTTAAGAGCCAGACCTATTTACTTCAGCATCTTTTGTCATAAAAGATTCGCTATCTAGCACTTATTTCCAAATAATGTATAACACTACAACATATACATCATAATCCTAATAAACCAATGAAATACAAATACAATCTATCAACCGAAGAAGCCAGTCCAACGACTAACTCAAAAAAAAAAGTTTCTAAGGAAGCTACATATACATATGTAATACACATATAACTTTATAGGGATCATTTAACACTGTGTAATATAAGGAAATCACTGAGGAGTTTCATGGCCCTATAGAGACTGAGAGTAACATTTAAAAGGATAAAGTCCACACTCCATTGTAAAAGTGCACACTTGTACATGTGTGCGTACAAATAAATAAATATTAATATTCAAATGGCTATATCATAGGATAGTTGTATAATGTGCAGAGCCAATAAAAACAGCCAGGCAGATCTGTCCATTTTTGTTGTCAGACATGGTAAACCTAATCATCAGAGAAAATATTATTGGGAGGAACAGTAGACCGCCCAAAATATTTCCACAACATGAATGGCGCCCTTTATCTTTACAAGATGTTTGTGGCTTGTGACTTTCTCCCCCATCTCTACCAGTAGTTCCTTCTGTAGAGGCACAGCAAACAAATGTATTCTAAATATTTATGTAAAAAGTTTGTTTATGCTATCAAATCTCTTTGCTTTGTTTTTGATTTGCTTTAACAGCAAATTTAAACTAAAGGGCTGTAATTTTCCTTTAAGAAGGGTACAATGTAACAAAAGGCTTTCAGATAGGCTCATGTCTGGTAAAATGAAGGGCTCACTTTCATATTGTACCAGCTGGTATTAATGATTACAAAGTGAGAAGCTTTTATTTTTTTTTAAAGTCATTAAACCGTTATGTAGGTTCTTGAAAATCAATGACGAAAAGCTTTATATTCAGCTCAAGCTATGGGTGGTTCTCTTTCATTAATCCGTCTTCTCACAGGAATATAGATATTGCTACAGCAATTCCTTGTTTGTTCACTACACAGTGGGGAGGCCTGCATGAGGTTTATTGTTCAATGTCAGTTGTTTCATAACAACTACATTGTAATAAGAGGATAACATTCAACCCTCTGTTGCAAGCAAGAATAATAAGTTAAATGATTATTTGTTCAGATCCCTGGGTTGTTAAAGTATGACCTGTTTCACTAAATCGCTTTTTTCTTATTTCAGTTTGTTTTGCGTGGGTCAGGTTTAGATTTATTATTCAGTAAATACAGATTATTCCTTTTCTTACTGTGAATAGCCTTTGGTGAGGGTTTTTTTTTATTTAAAGGGCATGTCCACCCTTAAAACTGGCCGTTGGCCATTTATTTTCCCTAACCCCAACTGCTATATTTAGCACTTTATTACATGCATTTCTAACAAGATAATTAATATGTATTGTCCTTTTTCTCTTCCTTTCTGGCAGAGATTGCTGCCTTCTTCCCCTGCTCATGTGCAGAGGAGGTAGCAGGGGAAAGTGGAGTCAATAATTGGCTGTGGTGTCTGTAGTCACAGAATTGATTGACTGCTTGGAAGAAGGAGCCAGCATCCTCTGCCAGAATTGAAGCAATAATTAACATTAAATATCTGGTTACTGATACATCTAATAAAATCTATCAAATCTATCAGTTCAGTTCTGCTGCCAAGAAGTCCTTGAACATATACTGCATAATCTAATCAAATAGCAGTTTGAGCTATAACACATATAAATGCTTTGCAGGTTATTTACGTTCACCCAAAACAAGCTTTTACATACAGAGAAGATAAAAAAAAGACATAGGGGTATATATATAAAGGGCATGTCCACCCTTAAAACAAAAAACTGGTCTCATATCGGTTATTTTGCACTTTATTACCTGCATAACTAGCCAGATATTAAAGAATTATTATTGTCCCCATTCTGGCAGAGTGACCCTGCATTTAATCAAGGATGAGACAACTGACATCACAGCCAATAACTGACTGCCTCCTCTGCACATGGCCAAACTTTAGTAAAAGTTCTATAGTTTGGAAATGAATCGATTCAAGTCAATGGGAGATAATAGTTCTTAAAGTTCATAGAAAATAAATAGCAATGGTAACTTACTGTAAATGGCTCTGTCACTTGGGAAATGATCTGGGGAACATGTACATATCACCAAAATTCATTTAAACACTACCTTATCCCACAATTGGGTAATTAATGGGTTTCCACATGCTACATTAAAGGGTTTTTGCTAATTCAAGGGTTATCGAACAATACATTCGAGGGTTACCTAAATCGAACGAAACATTTGAGTGTTACCTAAATTGAACAATACATTTGAGGGTTACCGAATGATACATTCGAGGGTTATCACCGAAACACAGCATTTGAGGGTTAGCGCCGAAACGGTACATTCGAGGGTTATGGCTGAAATAGAGGGTTAGTGAACAGTACACAAATTCAATAATTATCACAAAAAAATTTGGATAATCATCAGAAAAACGTCCGTGAGTTTGGAAAACCGAAACTAGTTACTAGTTCTGGAAGTTGTAAAAGTTTGAGTTCATCAGAAATATGAAAGTCTGGGTAAAACTCGGGCTCGGGTTTGTTTTTAAGCTATAATGTGCACATGCTCAATCTTACAAAAAACTCATTGAGCTGTTCTGGCAAATTCCTTTTTCCAGAACAGAAGATAACTTAAATATCTGGTTACAAATGCAATAAATGTAATAAACTGGAAAAATAGCAATTGAATAACTGACAATCTCCAGGTTTTCATTTTTAGGGTGGACATGCCCTTCTTGGACTTAAAGGGCAAGCCTAGCTCTCAAATAAAACTTACGTACAGGTTTATCACCCACCAAAACCCTAAATTGGGGATTTCTGGTTCCGTGGAAATGATCAGTATTTGTTAAATTGTTAGTTTGTGTAATGCCTTCTTAGTTATTCTACATATTTTCTCATTTTCTCTATTTTTTCCCATTTTGAAAAATCAGTTGATTTCATACCCTTTGCTGTTCCCTGCTGTTGACATTAGAGAGCTGACATTTCAGGTTCTAACGGTCCTTCTTCTTCCCAGGATGCACCACATCCTTGGAATGTTCCTAACAGTAATTTCTACTGATTGGCTGTTGGATGGGTCAAACATGCTCAGATCTCTACTGAGCAACTGTATCAACCCAGGCGCTGGGTCAAGGGCAAAACCATAACGGTCTCTACTAGGGGTCCTGCAACTGGAAGTCAGTATTTCAGTTGCAGTTATTTATACACAGACAAAATGCTGAATTGTCAGATTAAGGTTATTGGGATGAAACAATACTGCTCTTTTTTTCTGAAAAGCATATGTATTTCCACTAAACTTCCCCTTTAAGGTAATGAATATGGCAATGTTGCAGCCGCAGATCGCTAACACTACCGCCTCTGCCATATTTTTACCACCGAAAATGATCTGCTTTATAAATACGGCAACAATAACAATATTTGAAATTGTAATGTACTGCGTTAGCGAAATGGTGATAGTAGCGATATAAATATGTCCCATAGTATATGTTATATTTCAAGCAAGAAATCATATTGGGTACAAATAAACATAT